>CAVLJG010000005.1:13697008-13906000 GCA_963669975.1 Acanthoscelides obtectus
AGCCGGGTTAATGACGCATTAAAGAAAATTCTACGCTGTTCCATATGGAAGATGGAAGTCAATAGTTCGAGCTCCGATCATTTCGTGTTTGTCCGCAGAATTTCAACATATATTTATTACCAAGAAAGTATTTGGTAACTAAATTGGACCACCTTGTATAGATGCATACGACTATATCCAACATAACATGATTTCCTGATGAATAAGCATATCACGAACGTTTTAAATAGATATTCTCCACCCACTTTTCTATTGAATAATTTTCTCGCACCAATGAAATTGAAATGCAAACTGACGTTCTTTCGTGCATGCATATACGTCTTCTAGGAAACCGCTTGGTTATACAAAGGCTTATTATCTAGGATTGTTGACCAAATGTTCCAAATAGTATAATTCAGAAAATCATAGTTTTGTTTCAAGCAACTGCTTTCCATAATCTGAAGCAGTAGATTCCTCTTATGCAACAAAGTAATCGTATACGGCAGGAAGTTTCATCCTTATCGAGAATCATCAGTACGATGGGACAATTTTAAGGTGTGATGCAAGTGAGAATGGTCCTAGTCTATACGAATGATGTGCATGTGATTATGAGTGACATTCTTGGGTCTTGTATCATGTACGATAAGAATTGAATGCTTTATAAAAAGCATCGCCTAGGAATACGATATGTAGATAGGGGCATTATCATTAGGAATACTTTATGATTATTTGTAAGGTATATAGCTTTCTGGAAGGGTATGGCAAGTTACAAGTACCGGTGATGACACCGACTATGTCTCTAGTACTGTATATACATTTGATGATTTATGGCATAAGTAAAAACTCATAAGAAGTATCGCTTGCCATAGAAACCCTTGGGACTCTTGAATATTTAAGGCAAATCCGACTCCAAGATAGGGTGAAACAACCAGCACTATACTACAACTATTTAAAACTGTAATGACTCATACGCATGATCAACACGTGATCAGAGCTCGATCCCGGCTTCCTTCCAGTACAGCCGTATAGCGTACGACATATGTCGTTTCTGTGGCTTTGCGGTGGTCAACAGCACAGACAGAGATGGAAATAATGGCTGATTGTTCTCCGCCGGTAGAACCAATGAAATCAAAGACGCGCCTCGGCCGGCAGACTCATAGGCGTCGGCAACGCATTGGAACGTGTTTCGTTGAGCGATCGCATATTGTGTGTTTTTATAAGAATTGTTGTGTGATTGTTATTGTTGTGGTTTCTGTGGTTACTGTTTTGGTTATACTTAACCATGTAGAGTACAAATGGCACGAGTGGAAGTACTGAAAACCAGGGAACAAGTAGACGGCTTCGTAAAGCACTGAAGAGGGACGCGAAAGAAATCGTGCTCAACGTGTTCAATTATCTGAACAGAACTATGTCGCAGGGAGATGCACTCGCGCGTTGTGAAAGTATGGCAGGCGTTCTAGAGTGGACCATTCGCAGGGTGGTGCATGAAAAGAAGAAAAGTGGAGCTACTACTGATCCAAAGTTTAATTTGAAGGGACGAAAGGCCGTTAAATTGGATGACGATAGCAAAATGGCGTTAAGGCGAACCGTACATTCATTCTTCTTTAGGAATGAGATACCAACCCTCAAGGCTGTACATGCAGCGATCAAGGAAAATGAAATTATACCCCAAATGAGCGTCGAGGTAATGAGGAAATCCCTGCACGAAATTAATTTTCGTTACGAAACGCGTAATCGGAAGTCAGTATTGATAGAGAGACCTGAAATAGTCGCCTATCGTCGAAAATACCTACGCGAAATGATTGAATATAGGCGACAAAGCAGAAAAATCTATTATTTGGACGAGACATGGGTAAATGCAGGTCACACAGTTAAAAAAACCTGGATAGACAAAAACGTAGTGAGTAACCGATAAGCAAGCATTGAAGGTTTGTCAACAGGTCTTCCTGGACCGTCAGGGAAAGGTCTCAAAGATTGATCGTAACTCATATTGATAGCGATAGTGGCATTTTAGAAGAGTGTGACTTGATTTTCGTCTCTAAGAAAGGAGGTGATTACCATGACAAAATGAATGCCAGCTGCTTCGAGAGCTGGTTTCAAGGGGTGCTTCAGCGAGTTGAGCCCAACTCTGTGATCGTCATGGATAATGCTTCCTACCATAGTCGTCGAGCCGAACGTGTACCGACTATGGGATCTCGAAAAAGTGACATGCAGCAATGGTTACGCGAAAAAGGAATCTCGTTTGACGATTCATGTGTGAAAGCGGAATTGTATGAAAAAATTAAACAGCACAAACCTGCGAACATTAGTTACGTGACTGATGAGATGGCCCGTCAATGTGGTGTCACTGTGCTGCGGTTACCGCCCTACCACTGTGAACTGAACCCAATAGAGCTCATCTGGGCTCAAGTGAAGGGTTATATTGCGCGCCATAACACAACCTTCAAATTACCAGACGTTAAGGTTTTACTTGAGACTTCCATACAGCTAGTAACGCCCGAAGCTTGCCAGAATGCTATCCGTCATGTTGTGAAGGAAGAAACAAAAATGAGGCAGCTTGACCACCACATCGACACCATCATAGAGCCAGTTATAGTCAATTTCAACGAGGAAAGCGATAGCGACAGTTTATTACTGTCAGATGTAAGTGGAAGCGACGATGAATAAAGGTAATTCCCAAATTTTTGACTTACAATATGTTTCAAACCACTCTTTATTAGGCATGTGACAAATCTAGTTCACCCATGTTAAACATTCATACCCCGCCTATGAAGAGCCGACTACTGGTAGTTAAGTGATGTTCACGTGAACATCGATGAGTCATTACAGTTTTAGATAGTTATAGTATAGTGGATGTTATTCATGAACAATGAAATGTGTCACTATGTAACAGAATTTTTAATCATCGCCCAACGGTGCTGGACACGACTCTGCTCAATTCCTCTGCTTCTCTTTCTCCTTATCTTGGATGTGGACGGAGCTTAGTTTGCCAATATATTGGTGATACGTATAAAATTAGAAATCTGTTGTACAAAAGTATAATGTAAACATTCAGAGCTTTACATATACGCCTTTCTACAGAAACAAAGTATTGGATTCCCAGCTACATTTTTTCCTTGTACAGTGTATATAGTACCATATTCAGCGAACTCTTGACAGGTCCTGAATCCGCTCGACGCAAGATGTAACGAGGTTCGACCAGATGCCATCTGCGTGAGCCAGTTGAAAAACGCAAGAGAAGTAGACAAGGGAATCCTGCAGGAAAGACCTGATGTTAAGATATTCTTGCCGTTTAGGTTCCACGTGTACACGCCCGATGACTTGTTCATGCCCAACACGTACAATAGGCATTTAGGTAAGTGGTGTGTCACAGATGCATTATATTGCTTTTGAAACCGTCTAAGATACAACGCTTTAGACCAATACCGACAATATTTAAGAACTTCCGTTGGTTTCAGCGAGAAATTGGCATCACCTGATTTAACCATCACTCTAGATTTTGTCTAGATTTGAAAGGTATGCGGTAGTTGCAGACATTTTTGTACAAATTTCAAAGTTCGTCGATGCCAAAATCACATTTTCATATTTTGTGGCTAGCTCCTCCTCCTGTGTGTCATTTCCTGTGCCCTGTTTGTATTGATTAGTCCTTTTTATTCCATTCTTTAATGTTCAGAAGCCAGAACTTTCTCTTTTTTCCTATAACACTCTTCCACTGTATCCCTCCCTGAATCAAAACTTGTAGAAGTTTATCCCCTTTGTGCCTCATCAGGTGCCGCAACACGTTCATTCGTTATTTCCTCTGTCCAGCTGAATCATCTCGAATGTTTGAAGATGATCTATATCCTCGCTTTTCAATGACAACGTCTCACAATTGTAGAATAATTTCTATTCTGCCAATTTTAGGACTTTAGTAGTCTTAGATGGGTGGAATTGGAAAAGTGGCAGGATACTTGGGACTTGCTTCACGTTGATAAGCCCTGACCTATTTGTATGCCTCTTGTTTTTTTTTGTTAGTTCACCCCTCTACCCATATTTTGGGGTAATTTGCTAAAATCTCAGGTAGCTTCATTTCAGGTCTTCCAAGAAATTTGTATAACGTTGCCGATACGTAAGTTTTTTTGTGAAAACTTGATGAAAACTTCAATGTTTAGCTGTTTAACGTAAACCTTCGGGTTTCACCCCCCAGGGGTACAATTGGACAAATGTCGGTATATAAGTGTAATTAATTTGATTATGGCCATCAAAAAAAACGAATTTGTAGCGAGGCCCTGTTTGAACCTAAAAAGCGGGCTTCCGGATATACAGTGGAAGAAACGAACATACTTGCCACTAGTACCAAAATAGTTATCAGAAACTAGCTGTGAGATATAAATACAGGGTGACTTGTAATGTCACGTATTCCTGTAAGGGGTGATAGATTAGGTCAAAAGCAACCGATTTTGTCCTATAATGTCCTATCCAGAAGTTAACCGCATATTTTGTCTCGTCGCCAATGGGACGTCTTCCATTAATGGAAACAAGTGATTTTTCAAGAACTCTTCATACACTTCTCCATTTAAATTCAATTTATCAGTCCACAGAATTTTCTTAAAATAGTCTGGATCTTCTGTATCTGCATGTAACATGTACCTGCAGAAATCTAATCATCTTGCAGGATCGCCCTCTTCAATCACATGCACAGGCGTGTAGTGATAAGGGTATAATCTTGCAGTATGCACGGTAAACCATACTTTGTATTGTGATATACCCAACTGAGCAGCCACAATGCGCGTAGACGTAGTAGGGTCTTCCTCAAACACACGAAGGATTTCCTCTTCATGTTCAGGAGGATAGACTCGGGGTCGACCAGCATCACTATGTTGCCTTTGAACACGTCCGGTTTGGCGGATGCGCCGATACACAGTCACAGTCAAACACAGTAACATGAGGTGTTTGGCGATTCGGGAAACGTTGCCGATATTCACGGCGGGCAGCTGAAGAATCGCCGTTACAAAGTCCGTAACAGAACATTATGTCTGCGTATTCTTCATTTGTAAAAGTTTGCCCGTGCTCGCTATGGCGAGGTCCTGGCGGATCTTCTGCGTCTGCCATGATGATAAAGAAACCACTCGAAATGAACTGGGAAACTCGAAAATAATAATCGTGCGTAAAACGTGTGCGCGTACGCAGTAGTTGATACCAACTAAACCTGATTCGCACTCGGCGTGCGGCGATGGCGTAACTACAATGATGAATAATAACAGCTCTCTCTCTCTCTCACTCCTCCACTAAGTCAGCTCTTCTCGCTCGCTTCCTCGTCGAGCCGATGCCATAAAACAATCATGGCATGCGAGTCCTTTGAGGACAGTAACGACTTGTTCAAACAGGTAATACAAATTCCTTAAAAATCCAGCCTCTGTGGGTGTCATTGTTGTTTCTCTGCATGTACTTCAGATAATTGAACGCTTAATACCTCAAATGAAAGCTTGTTAGAAAGACATATTATTTACATAAATTGCACATTTCATTACTAGGAGATTTTTTACAGAAAATTGCATTTTTTATCGAATAAGTTAGTAAAAAAAGAAAATGATACATTTAAAAAGCGTTATTTTAAAACGTTTGTAGCTTTTCAACATTTTATTACTTGTTATGAACTATTGGAATGTCTGCTATGCGACGATAACAAAAAACTCAAAATCAAGGATACAGTTTTTCTGTATTTCAATTTTAACCGTCTTAAATCGGAATAAAAAATAAAAAACTTAAAATTCAAATAGCTCAAAAATGGTTAACTTTTGTGTCAGACATGATAGGACAAAATCGGTTGCTTTTGACCTAATCTATCACCCCTTAACAGGAATACGTGACATTACAAGTCTGTATAACAGTAAATGTTAAAACGACAGGCTCTTTCTCTTTGGATATATCATAATAATTGCTTTATCAGTTAATCTACCAAGTCTGATAGTGTATGCATAATTAAGCTCGATATTATAATGTGAATGTTAGGCGACACCACTTAAAAAATCTGAATTATGTAAATACTGTGTTTAGTTCGTTTATGAATAATATCTACTATTACCTCACTCATAAGAAAGCCAGTATTTATATCACATATCGAATAAATGTAACTATAAGTCTTCAATTTATCTGTTATTGGACTAATTCAGCTTTGTTTTCCATGCTGTAGCTTTATTCGTATATTTTACTTTTGCTAAAAAAGATACTTTTGCCATCCGTCGCCTGTACGAGATCTCGGGCACCATCATCCGAAACTGTCAAATTTTTCAAACGAAAAAAAAATCCATTTTATCACTAGTTGTGAAAAGCTGACGAAATTTTGGTCGCTAAGGTAATTTTTGGGTCCCTGGTGTCAAATAGAGATTTGGAGCAGGGAAATGGTGATTTTGGGCTTCCCGCGAATCTAAGCAAGAAACTGGCACTTACTTCTTGATATACTGGATTTACCCATGACATGAGCTCGGCTGGAATTGTAGATTTTTTTTATACACCAACTACCACGAAGTCATATGGTCTAAACACCCATGGGATACAGGGGAAAGGGGGAACGCCACACGGACTCTGGCTTATGAAGTTTAAGATAAAATTCTCATTTGTGATACACATCACAGTAAGCTGACGAAATGCGGGACACTGAGGAGATTTGGGTCACTGATTCATGGCCATGAAAAACGGTAAAAGGTTGCCAAAGCCCTGCTCTAAGTAGGAATGAAAAATAAAAAACGTATCGATACTTTTGAACTGTCACATCATGTCAAACAGTCTAACGCCAAATCTGAGCCCAAAATGATTTAAAAACATCTGGACTATAATTTAGTATTCAGTGCAACAGAGTCGACATAATTTTGGTTCTTTGTACTCGTATAAGTTTTTTGGTTTCTTTTATACAGGGTGGCCCATAAGTCCTTTGAGCTGGAAAAAAAGGAATAAAACCAAACTAGTTACATTATGAAGAATTATTATATTTTGTTATCATCTTTATTGAATGGGAATTATGTTTTAAAAATCATATCGTCTAAATGCCATCCATTACGATCACGGCACTCATATAAACGACGTCTAAAATTGTCGATGACTGCGCGGCAAGTCAACACTGTAATGCTTGCCATTTCTCTTCGGATATTTTCTTTCAGGACATCAACTGATCGCGGAGTGGTGTCGTACACTTTACTCTTGAGGTAACCCCATAAAAAGAAGTCCATTGGGGTCAAATCTGGACTACGTGGTGCCCAGGAAATGTCTCCTCTTCGAGAAATTACTTTGCTGGGAAAAAGTTGACAGACGACGAGCATAGAAGTGTTGGAGGTGTGGACAGTTGCTCCGTCCTGTTGAAACCAGGTCTGCGTATTATAGCCTGGAAAATTCTGCAACGCTGGTGTCAAAAACTCTTCTATCATTGCTACATACCGCTCCGAAGTAACAGTTAATGCGCGACCTCTGTCGTCCTCAAAAAATAAGGGCCTACGATGCCATGCGCTGACATAGCAGCCCAAACTGTAACTTTAGGGCTGTGTAAGCGCTTCTGATGCTTAGGCCTTGGATTTTCGGGGCTCCAATAACGGCAATTTTGTTTATTTACATGCCCGTTTAAATGGAAGTGAGCCTCGTCCGAGAACAACACATTATTGAGCGAAGAAAATCGATTCAACATTTCATTCGCAAAGTTTAGTCTCTGAATAGCGTCATTATCTTTTAATTCCTGCACTAACTGAATTTTGTAAGCGTGCAGACGTAAATCTTTCCTTAAAATCCGCTGTAAAGATGTTCTGGGTACGTTTAGTGCACTGGAACGCTTACGAGTAGACTGGGTAGGATTTTGACGAACAGACTGTGCCACAATGTTGATGTTTTCTTCAATACGAGTTGTCCTTGGTCGACCCCACCGCTGTTTATCTAACGTCGAACCAGTCTCTTCGAACTTAGCAACCCAGTTCTTAATCGTTTGAGCTGTTGGACACTTTGTAAAATTGTGTAAATTGTGGTATTCTCGATATTTACGCCGCGCAATGGTTGCCGAATCATTATTTTGATAAAACGCGCGCACACAAAAAGCACAATCCGCTCCAGTGAAACACTCCATGGCGACTGAATTCCCAGACACTGAATATACTGCCCCCACCTCGCCCGCGCCGCTCACGCTCACCCGTTAAATTTTATTCAAATTTGAAATTTCAAAGGACTTATGGACCACCCTGTATGTTATTTCCGGGGTACCTGAATCACTCTCACAGCTGTCAGTAGTGCTTTTATACTGTATTTTGTTTTGCACAAAATATTTCCTGTAAAACTCACAAAAATGGTATAATCTCCAACATTTTTACCTAATCTCAATTTTCTGCTTTTAATTTCTATAATTTCATAAGATGTAAATCAAGTACAAATACATGAAGTGAACAAATAGATAAACAAATCATTATTTACAAACAAATTCACACATTGTATAAAAAGATTCACTCAGTAAAAACTCTGCCTTGAATGACTTAAAATTGTCACAGCACTTGAAAAGTAACCTGCTAAAAACTTTTGGCCCTACAACATTCGGCGATATACTACAAATATCAAATTTAGAATATCGAAAATGGATCTCGTTTTTTTTGATGAATTTTGAAACTTACCCCTTCTAACATCCTTAAATGGTTCCAGTTGCCCCTAACGGCGATCACGTGATCAGTTTGATCGACGAGATCTCGCACATGTCACCCCCCGCACCACCTCTATCGCAGTACGATGACATCAATCCGGAACAGTTCTGCAACGGAGACAACAGGCCTGCTAACTGCGGACAGAACTGCATGTGTACGCACAAGGTGGACATCCCGCTTAACGCCATCGTCGAAGTAGTACTTGTAGATGAAGGTAAGTGTATGCCTATGGTTAACATTTTCCGCTAATTCATTACTCAAGAATCGGTATACAATGTGACATTGAATAGTCAACAACATCGACGATATTTTTACATCTTCATGAATATCGTAGAATTCTCAAGCCTCGACCAGAATCTAGCCGAGAATGCCTGAGAACGCGAGGATTGAATGGTAGATGCTTCTTGGTACAGTTTGCACGAGGCCCTAGGCTTATTTTCAGAACGTTTGTAAAAGAAAATCCTTTATAAGTTTGATCATATACTAAGTGACATATAAATCCAAACACCCAGTTTAAATGGTTTTATTTTAATAAAAGTTGGTGAATGTATTTATCTTACTGTAAATAGCAAGTGAAAAAATTTTCAGCCTTATCAGTTGGACATTCCGGTTTTTATACTGCTTTTTTTTCAATTCACTAATGCTCTAAAAATGAATATTACAGCCGCAGTAAAGAATCAACGTTAGCGGATTTTGGTTCTTAACATCCTTTACAATCGGTTACGATGCCTAGAGTACGGAGACCTGTACGATTTCGTCAACTTAGTGAGTTTGATAGGGGCCGTATAGTGGGACTTCGGGAAGCTGGACTTTCGTTTCGGGCAATTGCAGTTAGAGTGCAAAGAAGTGTAGACACTGTGGTTAGGTGTTGTCAGGCATAGCATCGAGAAGGCCGTACGCAAAGAGCAAGGGGCACTGGACGCCGCCGTAGAACAACAGACCCAGAAGATCGCCGCCTAAGATTATTGGCCTTAAGGGACCGTTTCTCCACTACCAGGTCCATTGCAAATGAATGGTTTGCAGAACACGGAAGACCTATTGGCATGCAAAGTGTTTACTGACGAATGAGAAGTTTTGGCTTGTTTTCATACCGGCCACACTGGGTCCTCCCTTTAACTCGAGAACACCGACGTAATCGCCTTGAGTGGTGCAGACAACGGTTACTCTGGGATCAGGAATGGAACAGTATTGTCTTTAGTGACGAGTCTCGATTTTGTTTAGGCATGCACGATGGTCGTGCCAGGGTTAGAAGGCGACGTGGTGAAAGGAGGAATCCACAGTTTTTTGTTGAAAGACATGTTCATCACACTGTTGGAGTGGAGTTTGGGGTGCTATTGCTTATGGTTCCAGGTCACCTTTAATCTTCATCAGAGGTAACATGAACGCGCAGCGTTATATCCACGAAGTTCTAGAACCCCATCGTTTACCCTATCTTGACACACTGGCAGATCCAACTTTCCAACAAGATAATGCCCGACCACATGTTGCAAGAGTCACAATAGACTTCTTTCAACATAATGATGTCACATTGTTGTCGTGGCCACCAAGATCTCCCGACTTATCCCCAATTGAGCACGTGTGGGATATGATGGGTAGGAGATTGCTCAATTTGCAACGTCCTCCTCAGACTCTAGAAGCACTTCGAGAGGAGTTGGTGGTTGCCTGGAATGAGATACCACAGGAGGACATTGACCACCTGATCAGAAGTATGCCTAGGCGCGTTGGAGAATGCGTAGCACATCAGGGTGCATCCACACATTATTAAAGGTCAAAGCGCTTTAAAGCAGTGCAATCATTTTGAAATTTTTATCATTTACTTATTATGCTTCATTAAGTACTTATACAAAATTTTATTAAAATAAAACCATTTAAACTGGGTGTTCGGATTTATATGTCACTAAGTACATTTAGTCGCTTAAATATGTTATACAATATCGTAATGGTTTTAGGCCAATTATGGCCCCCTCGCAGAGATTTATTTTTGCAATTCAATTGACCTTGATCTCAGATAAAAATGCCGTCCGTTTGATTTGGTTTTTCAATTATCGTCATAAAAATATCATTTTTGGCGTCATCCAAATTTTTAAGACAAAATATTGTGACGCATTAGATCACAATCCTTGTTTTTTTTTCATACTAAATGTCATCTTTTGTTTTCCAGTACAACAGCCCAACTTGAGTCATCCCTTCCACTTGCACGGTTACTCCTTCAACGTGATTGGTATCGGTCGGTCACCTGACCAAAACGTCAAGAAGATCAACTTGAAACACGCCTTGGACCTCGACAGACAAGGTCTGTTACACAGGCAGTTCAACCTGCCGCCTGGCAAAGATACCATCGCTGTACCAAACAACGGATACGTTGTACTTAGATTCAGAGCTGACAATCCAGGATTCTGGCTCTTCCATTGCCACTTCTTGTTCCACATAGTCATAGGTAAGTGCTTGGTTTATCAAATTATGCTTGTTTTGCCTTCCTTTTCATGCACTTCATTGACCGTTCAAAGACTTGAATCCTCGTTTCAGTCAATTTACAAGTTTATTTAGATATATGATTATAGTTGTGCATGTATTAGGATCGCAAATAGTAAAAAATGCAGGACGTTCTAAGTTGGGACTTGCAATTTAGGTTAACCGAGCTGTTTGTTTACATATCGGATTTGACGGAGCCGAAAGTCGTCTCTGAGTCCTAACTTTCAGAGCACAATACATTGTTCTGAATTTTGAAATATAAGCTATGACTCAGCGAATAAAATGTATTTCATCGTTGCAGGAATGAACCTGATCTTCCAAGTGGGTAGTTTAAGCGACTTACCCCCCGTACCGCCCAGGTTCCCAACGTGTGGCGACCACACCCCAGACATCTCTTTAGACATAGCCAATGAGTATATAAAGAACTACAAGAAATAGAACGTGTAGCTACGTAGGAGATTTTAGATAATGCGATAGAAAGATCTGTGGGATACCTCAAGCATCCGTATTGTGATGAACGGCTTTTGATCTTATTACCTTGAGCTCATATGAAGGTCGAGATGCCCGATAAGAATGTAATGTATAGTACGCACAGTCACTGCCTTTTCGTGGCGTTTTTTATGTTTCGATAGATGTTATATGGTTTGTCTTTCAGATTGCGGCCCCATTTTTACTCTGATATTGAGAAAATGCAATCTTTGGGCTCTCTCCTCCATTTTTTCATAAACTCTCATGGTCCGTAATGTTTCTGCAATAATGTAGGTTGAGTTTCATTAGCTAGCTTTGATGTTATTTCTACTTTGCCCTTGCTTTTTATCCGCTTTCCTCTTTCGCAATTCCATTCCCTACTTTTTTAGCTATTCTACGATGTTTTTGCAGTAATATAAATTAAGTTTTCTTGTCTTTGATCACAGTGGACATTCCTTCTTCCTTGTACTTTCTCTTCATTTTCCTCTTCTTTTTTCCTCCTCCCATTCTTTTACCTATTCTTTTCTCCGTTCCTATTTTTCTGCTATTTATCCTACTTTTCATCGTTCTTATTTTTCTGAAAGCTTTCTCTCACAGATAAGACATATTTCGTTCCTCTTTTCAAATCATCTACATCTCTAAAGGATATCATTTACCATTTTCACGACTCGTCTAAGACGTTGATATTTAGCAATATAACACAACTATAGTATATAGTTTCTGGCATTCTTTTACCTTGTATCTAACTGTTTCTATCTATATGACTTGGTTAATACTTCATCTTAATTATAGTACTCACACTTGGATATGCTGTCACTTATATTACGTAGCATATAACTTCTCATTTTTATTTGTATAAATGACAGTACCATAGGCTGAAACCGTGGGTGTTCATTGACTCGTTTTTTATTTATGTTCTATCAATTAACAGTTTAGGCTCGTTAGTTTTAAGTAAATATTAAAAGGCATCTTGACCTTCACATGCTACTATTGCGTCCAGTTTGAAGGATGTTGTAAGCAATCTTCACAGATTATTCTACTTCAAGGACTGAGGGTATTTGAGAAATAGTAAATTTTTTCTTATAAGCAACATTTTTGGATACTCGAAGGATGTCCAGACCTGTCAGCTTGAGTCTGCTGCTACACGATTGAAAATTTGGCGGAGAGAATTTAATACCCACATTAGTTTTGCTCCAAATATGAAAGACACGATCTATGATTTTACAACAGTCTTCAGATAGCTAGAATTAGGATAAGTTTTAGAGGTCCCACAGATGACGCCACTTGAGTTACCTTCACCAAATTTGCGTACTTAGTAGGAGACGCTTCCGCGAAAGACAATACTTCCTTCTTGCCATTTTGAAGGACAAGCATTTTGCAAAAATTATGACTTGCTTATTGTTATCATCCGATTTTATTTATGTTATTTATCTATAATGGTCTATATTTCGCCATAAATACTTAAGGTAAGTATTCTTAGGATCCTACCTCTAACATAAATGTGTATATTTTTTAAATGTTTCTTCCACACGAGCTACCCGAGTAAATTTTGGTGCTTCAGTACCGACAATGTCCGAACTCTTGTAAATATATACCTCTTGTATAAAAGAATCGCAATGTGTAACTTTAAATCAGTATTACTCTATATCTTGCTCAAAAATTCGATGTTGTGGATCTTTTATACCAGATGAAACGTTTCAGTATTTCCTGTTTTGTAACATTACTATCAACTTTTACATACTCATCGTAGTCTTATACATTTTTTTAGTAGAATTATTGCATGTTACCTTTTTCTAATAGAGTTGTTTACTGGTTGAGATCTGTTACCATTTTGAATATAGATTCTAGTTATTTAAGATTGCCCTAGTCTCTTACAGTCTTTTATAACTGAGATTAACTGTTTTGTATAATGTACATTTTATATAAATAAAAGGATTCATATGTATATACTTGCGTTTGGTGTTGGAAACGTCATCTTGTACATATTTGCAGCCATATTTGTTTAAATGGGCTTTTTGATTTTCAGCAGTGGAGATTGTTCGCGTT
Source organism: Acanthoscelides obtectus (assembly GCA_963669975.1). Lineage (NCBI taxonomy): Eukaryota > Metazoa > Arthropoda > Insecta > Coleoptera > Chrysomelidae > Acanthoscelides > Acanthoscelides obtectus. Next base: position 13,710,619 of record CAVLJG010000005.1, read on the forward strand.
GTTGTAGATTCGTTGTTTCAAGGACACCAGAGGCAAAAAATACTTTTAGTTCTTTTAGCATGGTGACCATTTTAAACGTCGAATAGAAAGCTCAAAGCTCGCTTTACGCGATAACATTTACTTTACGTTGTTTGGTTCTGTACATAACCACATACAAAAAAAACCTATTCCAATTTTATTGCCTTAAAAGCGAGAAGAATTTGTACATATGTACAAACTTTTAGGTAAGTACATCATAGATTCTCGGAAAAATATTGTCTAATAAATATTGGATGCGCCAAAACTAAAGTAAGACACCTGCGTCATAAAGCACAACACATTTATTCAGCAGACCTTCATCTCACCTCCATAAGACCGATCTTTTTATGACTCCAATCCGATTCAAACAAATTAAAGCTAAGTGCAGGCAAGAATTTCGAAAGTATCTCATCGAAGGTAAGACATTTCATGGAATAATTATTATGTTGTTACTAACACATTCTGCAACCATATCAAACTAAACTTCGAATTAAACGATGCTTGATCAACATATTTTTCATCTGCACTTCTAACGTTTCCTGTTAGCTAACTCACTACTCTGTGATATTAACATCACTACTACTTCTTACTATTGATTATCTTTGCAACAAAAATTTTGTAACAATTTTCATTAGATTTCAAAACAATGAAAAAAAATCGGGTTCAATGCTAGAACATGTGCCTAAGAAAAAATTGGTGTAAAATAATATTACGAAATGATGTACAAACATTTTGTTGATATGCTTAATTGTAAATATCATTGATGAAACTAGAATAGTTTAGAACTTAATGTCCCGTTCCATGCTGCTATATTTTTATCAGATACAATAAGGTATGCTGCTTTTGGTCTACACATTTACCAAGTCTGTGTATACTAACTGCAACTGGTGTAAAGTCATTATCTATAACATGTGGGGATAATTTTGTGTATGTTTCTCGTATGTGCTTTGATTGTTGATAGTGATCGAGGTACCTTGGTTGAACTAAAAAAATAATTATCACTCAATGTATAGCCAGATTACCATATCAAGCAAATGTATGTGAGATACTTCTATCACTATCAGTATTGTTACAGAATGCGCCAGGTCCTGAAACAAGCATAACCAGTCCATCGTTTTGCCATTTGAGCTGGTCTATTAGTCAACCTATTTGCCACTTTCCGTTCAAAAACATCTGCTATTTTTTTTCATTTAGCATGAAACAGTTGAAATACACAGGATCCAATGTATTATGTAACAATACCGCTAAGTTTATATAATTTGATTCGAAACTAATAGTAGTCAATATTACAGGTACTCAATCCTCTAGACGCCATATGCGACAAGCCAAGGGTTGAAGCCATTTGTGTGAGTCAATTGCAAAATGCTAAGAAGATTGACGAATCAATTCTGCAAGAACGACCAGATGTGAAGATCTTCTTACCCTTCCGATTTTTGTTCTATAAACCAGAAGAATTGTTCAAGCCCAACACATACAACAGATTTTTAGGTAGGTACTTCAGAATGCGAAGGGATATTAGAAAGTCCTTAGGGATTTTTTTACGTAAATAATGATATTAACATTATTTTCCATACTCTCTCCAAGTTTTCCAAAACTGTGCTTAGTAAATTCCTTCACATTTCAGCTGCGCCCGGAGGCGACCACGTAATAAGTTTGATAGACGAAATCTCCTTCAAATTTCCACCGTCTCCACCACTGTCTCAATTGGATGACCTTGACCAGGATATGTTCTGCAATGGAGATAACAGACCCCCAAATTGCGGCAAGGACTGTCAGTGCGTGCATACTGTGGACATACCACTGAATGCCATAGTAGAAGTGGTCCTAGTAGACGAGGGTATGTATCAATTGAATAAATCAGTTCAATACACTGCCAAAGAGTACTTAGACCTATCATTGCTTCCTCAGCTTCTTTCTGAATTCTTTATTTCTTATCTTCTTATTTTTTCCTTTGCCTTGTATTTTGGGATAATATCATAACATTTTATCTACTTTCTATGTCATTTTATTTTATCCATTTATTTTCTCAACGTTTTTTGGTTACTAAATTACCAGATATAAGATACTCAGAAAACCACATCCTAATGCTATATCTTCGGACCGATTTGACGATGAGCAATATCCAAACATGACAACAAATACAAACAGCTTTTCTTGTCTACCCTGCTTCTTTATATTTAAGTTCAAGTACCTACATTTGTTGATTTGATGCTATATTGTGGAAGGACTACAACAGATTTCTCAATAATGGTGCATTTTTAGTAATATACACTGATACAGACAGCCTCATACAAAGTTGAATCGACTATACTCAGGTACCGATAAGGAGGGAGCAGCAGAACTTATCGCATGTCACTGTAAACGAGGTATCTCTTTTGTGATACGGTGGGATACGCGATTTTGCTGGTTCAAAGGCATGCCGCGCCAACAGTGGCGTGCGATATGTTTTGCTGCTCCTCTTTTTTCCCGGTACCAGGCATTCGATACGTCAGCGTAGCAGTCGGTCTGTACCACGAAGTGCACTCAAACTCGCTCAGCTACACGCTGCCAGAGAATACATATCTGGCCAGCTGCGATTAAACCGCTCAGTCCCCATCCGGACAAGCGCTTGTAGTCTTTCTCTAAGAGGAGTTGACTTGTACCGTACATAATATTATATGAATTGATAACAGCATTTCGCAATAAGCTACTTGACGCAATTTTTCCTTGCTGCATGAAGTATCAGATAAAGTATTTTTCTATTTAACAAATTAATTTTGTTTCAGTTCAATCTCCCAACCTAAGTCATCCGTTCCACCTTCACGGCTACTCATTCCACGTGGTGGGTATTGGTAGATCCCCCGACCAAAACGTAAAGAAGATCAACTTGAAACACGCTTTAGATTTGGACAGGAAAGGACTCCTCCACCGGCACTTTAAGTTGCCTCCTTTGAAGGACACAATTGCTGTACCCAACAATGGATACGTGATCTTGAGATTCAGGGCGGATAATCCAGGTACTAAAAATGGTTTGTTTTGAGTTAAAAAAAACGGGAGATTCCATTGACTGAAGTCATATTCGATTTCAAGTCAGAGATTCTAGTTAGCTATGGTCAACATTTGCGCTGTTTGGCATAGCTTAAACTGAAATAACAGCTGAAAACCTCTTCATAATATACATAATTTTTATACCAATCACACCTCTTCCATCTTAGTTGTAAACACATCATGTATAATACACGATTATAGCTATACGCGTATACGATTGTTGTTGTATATGTCTTGATATTCATGTAGACAATGAATATACACCTTAGGAAAAACCATTGTTATACATGGGAAATCAGTTCTTGGCAACAGCGCATCGGCTCGTCTACTTTCATCGCTATTCGTACATATTTCCTACCGTGAACGCGCGTGCCGCCGCCAAGTGCGATAAGGGATTCATGACTCACTCTGCGGTTGGGTTTTGTGTAGGAAAGGTGCGTTTTTATTTAATCCAAAATATCTTAAAAATGTACTCGCAAGAACAAAAGTTTCAAATAATAGAATGGTACATCCAGAATAATTCAGCACGCGCGGTTGTTGAATTATTTGCGGTACGCTTCTCAGATCGGCCAATTCCGTCTGACGCAACGGATATAAATACCTACGAAAAATTCAAGAGGGTGGGCTGCTTACATAAGTGCCATAGCTGCATGCACCCTGAAGGTTGAAAACCAAAAAATTAGCGAGAAAAGGGAGGAGATCGAAACTGCTGTTTGTGCCGCTGCAGAAGTATCTGAGCCATGCTCAAGCAGAAAAATTGCTGAAATGGTACCAATAGCCGATCTCACACCCAGAACAACAAGAAATATTTTGCATCGCAACGGCTATCATAGCTTCAAGGTTGGAACGGTTCAAGAAATATTTCCTTTAGACAAATACCGTCGAATGGAGTTTTGTGAAACGGTCATGGAGAAGGCGAACAGGGATGGAAGTTTTATTGGTAACATTTTGTTTACTGATGAATCCACATTCCCTCTCCACGGTCATCACAATCCTTCAGTCGTTCGGTATTGGCCTCGGGAAAATAAACACCTCAGTATTCCCGTCCGCACGCAGTATCCACAGAAACTGAATGTGTGGGCAGGAATTCTAGGTAATAACATTATCGGACCGTTCTTTATTGATGGAACTCTTACGGCTGCAAAATATTTGGCGTTACTACAGACGCAGATTGTTCCTGCAATTAGGCAGCTTGGCATTGATCTCGCTAATATTTGGTTCCAACAAGCTGGATGCCCGGCGCATAATGCGGCGATCGTACACACTTACCTTGAAAGTATGTTCGGCCACCGGATTATTGGCGGTAACGGAACAATAAAATGGCCTCCTAGATCACCCGATCTAGCGCCCAATGATTTTTTCTTGTGGGGTTATGTGAAAAGTACTGTTTACACTTTCAATGAGAGAGCAGACCATTTGCATAACCTACAGGTGAAAATCGTTGAAGCGCTCGGGCAAATACAGCCTTCTACCCTCTTGAGAGTTCGTCAGGAGTTTTATAACCGCCTGACATACTGTTCATTGAATGAAGGAGACGTTTCTGAGCCCCAGTTGTGAAGGACCATTTGAAACATTTGTGTTCATTATTGCGTTTTATTTTTGATAACTTATTTTTTTGTTAGAATATCTTTTTATTTTCGTTACACATTTTTAAGAGTGTACTATTTTTTGTTAGAGTGGGTATCTTCTTATTTTTGTTATGAGACGCAACCTTTATTGCTACAAAACCAATTATCCATTCATAAAAATAAGTAGAGTGATTTAGGTGATTTCGTGAAATCTCGAAATCACCGAAATCGGTTCACAGGACGTCCAATCGAACTGGTGCGTAATCTACTGTACTTCTTCTGTCGACTCAACGCATACTGAAATTTGCAGCAGACCGCAGACCTGTATCACGAATGAGAATAATAGGCAGATACGCTGTGTTGCCAATTTGAGTAGAGCTTCCCGAACTGTGGGGAATTTAGAGTTAAGTGTTGATTCATTCAAGCTTTTAATCAGCATGGCCTAGACGTTAGAACTTCATAAAGATAACATTGAAGCTGAATGCTGCTGGAGTATAGTGTTTCGAATATTCAAAGCGGAGCGGGACACTATACTCGTTCAATGGGTCATCAAGCCACAGTCTTTTCAACAAAGAAATTATTTTACGAAAATGCGTTATGTTTTTACGATTTTGTCGTCACCAAATCTCTGTTTCTCAAAATGTACGTCTATTGTAGAATTTTCAGCAAACTAAGCAAGAAACGTGATCTAGTATTTACTCAACATTACGGATTTCTCGAAATACATTAAAAAATGTGACCTAGATACCTAACTGCCCCAAGTTCTTTAAATATAACACCTTAAACCAGGGTTACCAGGTGCTCAGTCACGTATATTGTCATGTTACTGCGCAAGTCAGCAAACAATCTGGCGTAATAAACGTTAGGAATCATCAGGTATTGCCTGATTCCCGAATACCGGGCACCATAGTACCCGTTATAGTTGTCCTTCAAAGTTGTCAAATCGCCCCTATGGCGCAAATTCGCCACACCAGGCAACTGTGCTATAAACAAACCCTGTTTATCACTACTATTTGATAGTCATATGGTAGTTCTAGCCCTATCTAGCGGTCCATGATTTCTCTCAATACTGTTGTATCTCTACTGGCAACAAGAATAGGGATCACAAAATCATTTATACAGCAATATACAAACATGAAAAATATGATTTGAACCATGAAACATTAATACAACTTTAATAGTTTGAACTTTTTTCATTTTTGGAATACTCTTATGTGGAATCCGCAGCTATTTTTCCCGAAATTTGGGTAGACTTAGATTTCTTAGAAATATGATATATTGGTATCGGCAACTCTGCGAATGGGAGAAACAAATCGCATTTGTTGAGCGCATCCATCTAAGCGGCAGGCGCTAGCGCCCGTTCTGCCATCTCTCTTTTATCACTCTTCTACTTTACCCCGTTGTCTGTCACACTCCGAAGCTTCCGAAGGTGTATACAATAGCAAGTACTTAGGTAGCTCGATTAGAAAATATATATATATATATATATATAAGTAAATTTATCATTTATATATACAAAGTTATAGCGTAAGCGCCCATCGCTGGTTCCAAAGTAGTTCGCTCTTGAGGTTCTACAGTCAGAAGCGGAACTTTGAGTATTGTTATATATCTGCGAACTTTAGAGCCATTTTAAGTCGCGTGCCGCTAGTTTTGCTTCTCGAATAGACGAAGTTTGACAATCCAAAACTACAAGCCATAGTATGTATCTGTGAAAGAAGGCGTAAACAACGTGTAACATTACCAACATCTTAATATTATTTTTGGATATATAGCGAAGAAACAAAACCAGACTTAAGTCAAATTAATGCCTTGATGCTACTCCTGTGTCTTTCTTGATGTCGCGATTGTTTCTCCCATAGAAGCTAGGTTAAAATTATCAAATACGGGGTAACTGGTACTAAGTGTACATACAAGGGACCAGTTGTTCGCACTTAGACAGAACATCGTAGATCAGAAGACAGACCCGGAACCAAAGGGGCTAATTATAATTCAGACGTAGCACTGATTTTTATTATGCATTATGCTTGAAACTCTTGCTTAGATCTCAAGAAACAAGCAAGTTATATAGTACTCAAACGAGTAAGGGATATAACGGAGGGTATACAAACATATCGTGTGATATAAAAAGTTCAAGGTATAATGGTTTAAAATAAATCTATGGCTGATTGGAGGTTAAGCAGTTTCTGTTTCCTTTCCAGGTTTCTGGCTGTTCCACTGTCACTTCCTCTTCCACATAGTCATCGGGATGAATCTGGTATTCCATGTCGGGACTCAGCACGACCTACCACCTGTTCCAGAAGGCTTTCCGAAATGCGGAGATCATTTACCACCGATAATGTTCTTATAGAAGTGACGCCACAGTTCGTGCGTCGAGCGGAATAATTGCAAAATGTAGAGATGCATCTTTTAATTCTCATATATCTGATGCAGAATTATTTGCTTGCATCCAGTCAGTATGACATACTAGCAGAGTTCCAGCCAATGTGGGATTTCGCTTACTCTTACCTTCAAATCCGCAAAGCTACCAGATGGCCCTATTTAATAACAAACAAAAGGTGGTACCTAAGACGGATACGTCAATAATTTGGAAAGGCGATTTTTTAGTAACTACTTTCTCTGTGTATACGACTAAGTTGGTAAAACCTTTTGTTTTTTCTACTGATGCCGGTACACTTCTGAGACATTTTGCAATTTTTTCGTAAATATTCATAGTTTAGCAAAAAGTGCGTGTGTGTTTGTGGATAGACCATTTTTACATGTGTTCAGTTTATCAAACATTTTTACGTTCTCGTGATAGTGTGAACTTGCCATTGGCGTTTTTTATAGATGGACAATATATTTTTTTAAGTGTTTTGTATTAAGATGTTGTTATTCTTGTACAAATTAGAAAATAGAGTATTTATTCATTTCGACTGTATTGTCCACTCCACTACAATTTTTATCAGTTAGACGGTAATTCCATTCCGTTTCTTCAACCTTCATAATAGTTTATAGGAGTCCAAGTTCATTCGTATTTTGTAGTTCGGGATTTTTTTTGGAGTTTACTATAAACACTTCTTGATGCTTTTCAGACTGGACTGCTGAAGTCAGTATCATTATGCGTATTTTCATTAACTGATTCAGAGACTTTGCGTTTTCAATTAAATCCAAGATCTAAATCGTATTTGGGTGAAGTAGTCAATTTTACTATTACAATCAGTTGCCCCAGTAAAATTTTAAAAAGTTACGATTGTCTGATTCCTTGCATCTGTTGTAGCCAGTGGACAGTAGGCGCATATTCGGGTAGTTGTGTATATTTTACTTTTGTTGTACATAAACTTTGTGAAAGATTTAAATTTTTATACTTACGTTGCTTTTCACTTATACCTACCAGAATTCCCTCGAATATCTAACTGTGAAATCTGAAACCGTTCACAAGAAACTCTTGACCTTGTCTTTGAAGCTACGACAGTAATATCAAGGTAAGGCTGAATCTGCCCAATAGAGAATGTGTTGAAGGGTAGTAGACTTGTCTCTCCACGCCTTATACTGGGTGTCAAGGAATAAATTTCCCCTTTTAACAGATAATAAAATATTGTTTTAAAATCAATTTAGATACACACAATATATGCGGATGTCATATTTTAAAAATTATATATTCGAGGTGCCTGCTATTTCGATCGAAACACCCCTGTAATGCCGTTTTCATGTGGTTTAAAACCGCTAATCTTTACTTTTAAGGTATTCCCACAGAAAAGTCCAATGGGGTGAGATCTGGAGACCTAGCTGGCCAGCTTAGGTCTTCAGAGCGAGAGACGGCCTTTTCCGGGAAAAATTCTCGAACGACTTCCATAGATGCTCGGGTCGTATGTGCGGTAGCGCCGTCTTGTTGAAACCATGTTTCTTGATCAAAGCCATCAAATTCTTGTAGCAGAGATACCAAAAACTCTCGAGCATTGCACAATAACGATCACTAGTCAGGGGCCGTTCAAGTATTACGTAAGCAGATTTATTACAATTATTTACCCCCCAATCCCCCTTGTCAGCAAAAGTAAGCAAAGCTCTTACCCCCTCCCCCCATGCTTACGTAAACATTTGTCAATTAATGTATTGTTTTTTTAATATCATAATTATAACGTTATAATTATAAATTGAAAAATAAGAAAATAGATTTAGCATAGATATTATATTTTACTGATACGGTATTTTACATAGAGTAAAGGACAAAAGTATTATATCTTACTAACACAACAAACTTATTTTAAATTTTTGGTACATATATTAAATTCAAATTAACAGTCTTCAGTCCATGAAACCCGAATCCATGATTCTAAGTTTTCGATGACATTGGATTGCTTCGATTGCTGCTCAGTGTTGTGAGTTTGCTCACTTTCATTGGATTTTGGAATATCTACGTCATTCTCATCAAGCCGTTCAATATCATGGTGCTCTAAATTTTGAACAATGCACATCAGTTCATTAGCACGACGAGCAGCGACTCTTACAGGTCTAACTTTCCTATCAGTGTGCGTGTTTACTTTTTTATGGATATTTTCGATGTGACGATTTAGTGACTTGACGGAAGCATGATAAAGACCACACGTTTTGCATGTTCGACTTGATAGCCTCAATTTTACAGTCGGACAAAAATAATCGTAGGGCATTTGCAGAAAATCTTTGAGTGAAGCACTTAAGGGTAAAGCTAAATTAACTGGAAGATTAAGAAATTGCCCTCCTTCATCCAAAACCAAGTCATCAACTGTTTGTTTTACTTTTACAGGTGGTGGAAGAAACCTAGTCTACTAATCTAAATAGGCCACATCTTGGACGACAGAATTCTGTATTTCTACATTTTACAATTCGAAGCAAGTATTGGCTCTCACGCACATGTCCCGAATACCATTTAATGTCTGGAAAATCAGGAAGATCTTTTTCACCTGCCCCAACATATTTTGCTTTAACATTATAGCCATCAATTTCCATTGATCTCTATACTTCAGCTAATACATTTCCTGCAAATTCGAAATTAGATCTTTCTAAATGTTTATCAACTGTAACGCCACGTTCATCCAAATGAGACCCAAAATGGTCATGAGGCAATATTAAACCAGCCAGTTCCCGACTAAGAGCCATTCTGCGCTCTACTCTGTTATACGCACTTCTTCCAGGAGCATTGGTAGCTAAAAACAATGCATCGAGATCATGTCGCTTAACGTGTTGTATAGCAAACCCTATGACTTTTTGATAACGTGGATTCTCATCTGGCCCTCCATCAACCGTGACTACCACTAGTTTTACTAGTCCATGGTCAGTTTTAGCTAATGGTCGAAACTCTTCAAGTTCGAGAAGCGCCTCGAAATCCTGAGCATGAGTATTAGCAGTAGATGAACTATGCTTTCCACTTCGAATAGCGATGTATGTTGGTCCAGAATATCCAACGGCTTGCGGTTGTCCTAGCATATTGGAAGTGATTTTGATACCAGGATAAACAGATGGTATTAATTTATGACGCTCAGCGATTACCCAATCGTGATCAGGCAATTTGATTCTATATTCCATGTGTATTAGAAGAGATGCTTGCTTATTTGCCGCAGTTACGCCAATAGGGACTCGAGCTTTATCATCTTGAGATATGAAAAATGCTTGATCTGGTTCAAGTATGGATGCTATATTCTCTAAATAATGGAATGATGTTTCAGCGAACTTGCTATCTAAGTGGCTCTTGAGGTGATCAATTTGAGCCCGAATGAGCTTAACAGGGACTGTCGATACATGTCTTCGTCCCTCTGCAGAATTAGATTTTCTGGGAATCAAACGAAGATATGTCCCACTGCGACTAATGTCAAATCCTATTTTACGTAATTCTTGTGTGAGTTCATCAAGAGTTTTTACGCTGCGAATTGATTGCGTTCGTCTTCTATCATCTGCTGCACTCCCAAATAAAGCTATATCCGCGATTGTTTTTAATAGTGAATGTTGATTGCTTTCAAGATTTGGACGTCCCACTGAATCCCTCAGAGATAGTATTTTTTTTATTTCTGGATTTTCATGACAAATATCTTCTAACTTTATTTTCATACCATCCCTGTGTTTCTTCTGGGCTACTGCGTTTTGAACCTTCCTGTTTAAAGACTGTTTTGCTGTTTTTATTTGATCGCGCAACTTAATGATCTGTTTATCAACTTCAGCACGGCTTGGCATAGTATCTCTGGCAGAACACAAAGCATTCAGATTTTTTTCGAGGAGAGCAATCTTATTTTTCATAGCTTCCTGAGAAGGTCTTGCTCTCTGTTGATCTGTATTTTCATTAATTTCGCATTGCTGTTGTGATTCATTACCGGGTTTTATTTTATCTTCTTCCTCTTTTTTAATATTTGAAGCTGACTGTGTAATTTGTGTTTTTTCTGCAGGTTTATAGGTTGCCTAAAAATAAAAACTTTCTATGGCTTCTGCTACAGATTCTCTTACTAAGCTACATAAATACAAAGTATCGCAATATATACGGTAAATACAAAACCCAATGGTTTTAAACCTAATATGTTTAACCGAGCAATTCGTTCCGGTCACAAAATACAGGGTGTTAGTTTTCTGTATATATGTATAAAACTAACATCCTGTACTTTGTGGCCAATATAATGAATATTACCTCTATACTTTGAGATAGGCCATAATATTTTCTAATCAGTAAAGAGAAACTTCTTCTTAGGATCCTACCTCTAACATAAATGTGTATATTTTTTTAAATGTTTCTTCCACACGAGCTACCCGAGTAAATTTTGGTGCTTCAGTACCGACAATGTCCGAACTCTTGTAAATATATACCTCTTGTATAAAAGAATCGCAATGTGTAACTTTAAATCAGTATTACTCTATATCTTGCTCAAAAATTCGATGTTGTGGATCTTTTATACCAGATGAAACGTTTCAGTATTTCCTGTTTTGTAACATTACTATCAACTTTTACATACTCATCGTAGTCTTATACATTTTTTTAGTAGAATTATTGCATGTTACCTTTTTCTAATAGAGTTGTTTACTGGTTGAGATCTGTTACCATTTTGAATATAGATTCTAGTTATTTAAGATTGCCCTAGTCTCTTACAGTCTTTTATAACTGAGATTAACTGTTTTGTATAATGTACATTTTATATAAATAAAAGGATTCATATGTATATACTTGCGTTTGGTGTTGGAAACGTCATCTTGTACATATTTGCAGCCATATTTGTTTAAATGGGCTTTTTGATTTTCAGCAGTGGAGATTGTTCGCGTTGTTGTAGATTCGTTGTTTCAAGGACACCAGAGGCAAAAAATACTTTTAGTTCTTTTAGCATGGTGACCATTTTAAACGTCGAATAGAAAGCTCAAAGCTCGCTTTACGCGATAACATTTACTTTACGTTGTTTGGTTCTGTACATAACCACATACAAAAAAAACCTATTCCAATTTTATTGCCTTAAAAGCGAGAAGAATTTGTACATATGTACAAACTTTTAGGTAAGTACATCATAGATTCTCGGAAAAATATTGTCTAATAAATATTGGATGCGCCAAAACTAAAGTAAGACACCTGCGTCATAAAGCACAACACATTTATTCAGCAGACCTTCATCTCACCTCCATAAGACCGATCTTTTTATGACTCCAATCCGATTCAAACAAATTAAAGCTAAGTGCAGGCAAGAATTTCGAAAGTATCTCATCGAAGGTAAGACATTTCATGGAATAATTATTATGTTGTTACTAACACATTCTGCAACCATATCAAACTAAACTTCGAATTAAACGATGCTTGATCAACATATTTTTCATCTGCACTTCTAACGTTTCCTGTTAGCTAACTCACTACTCTGTGATATTAACATCACTACTACTTCTTACTATTGATTATCTTTGCAACAAAAATTTTGTAACAATTTTCATTAGATTTCAAAACAATGAAAAAAAATCGGGTTCAATGCTAGAACATGTGCCTAAGAAAAAATTGGTGTAAAATAATATTACGAAATGATGTACAAACATTTTGTTGATATGCTTAATTGTAAATATCATTGATGAAACTAGAATAGTTTAGAACTTAATGTCCCGTTCCATGCTGCTATATTTTTATCAGATACAATAAGGTATGCTGCTTTTGGTCTACACATTTACCAAGTCTGTGTATACTAACTGCAACTGGTGTAAAGTCATTATCTATAACATGTGGGGATAATTTTGTGTATGTTTCTCGTATGTGCTTTGATTGTTGATAGTGATCGAGGTACCTTGGTTGAACTAAAAAAATAATTATCACTCAATGTATAGCCAGATTACCATATCAAGCAAATGTATGTGAGATACTTCTATCACTATCAGTATTGTTACAGAATGCGCCAGGTCCTGAAACAAGCATAACCAGTCCATCGTTTTGCCATTTGAGCTGGTCTATTAGTCAACCTATTTGCCACTTTCCGTTCAAAAACATCTGCTATTTTTTTTCATTTAGCATGAAACAGTTGAAATACACAGGATCCAATGTATTATGTAACAATACCGCTAAGTTTATATAATTTGATTCGAAACTAATAGTAGTCAATATTACAGGTACTCAATCCTCTAGACGCCATATGCGACAAGCCAAGGGTTGAAGCCATTTGTGTGAGTCAATTGCAAAATGCTAAGAAGATTGACGAATCAATTCTGCAAGAACGACCAGATGTGAAGATCTTCTTACCCTTCCGATTTTTGTTCTATAAACCAGAAGAATTGTTCAAGCCCAACACATACAACAGATTTTTAGGTAGGTACTTCAGAATGCGAAGGGATATTAGAAAGTCCTTAGGGATTTTTTTACGTAAATAATGATATTAACATTATTTTCCATACTCTCTCCAAGTTTTCCAAAACTGTGCTTAGTAAATTCCTTCACATTTCAGCTGCGCCCGGAGGCGACCACGTAATAAGTTTGATAGACGAAATCTCCTTCAAATTTCCACCGTCTCCACCACTGTCTCAATTGGATGACCTTGACCAGGATATGTTCTGCAATGGAGATAACAGACCCCCAAATTGCGGCAAGGACTGTCAGTGCGTGCATACTGTGGACATACCACTGAATGCCATAGTAGAAGTGGTCCTAGTAGACGAGGGTATGTATCAATTGAATAAATCAGTTCAATACACCGCCAAAGAGTACTTAGACTCATCATTGCTTCCTCAGCGTCTTTCTGAATTCTTTATTTCTTATCTTCTTATTTTTTCCTTTGCCTTGTATTTTGGGATAATATCATAACATTTTATCTACTTTCTATGTCATTTTATTTTATCCATTTATTTTCTCAACGTTTTTTGGTTACTAAATTACCAGATATAAGATACTCAGAAAACCACATCCTAATGCTATATCTTAGAATCTTCGGACAGATTTGACGATGAGCAATATCCAAACATGACAACAAATACAAACAGCTTTTCTTGTCTACCCTGCTTCTTTATATTTAAGTTCAAGTACCTACATTTGTTGATTTGATGCTATATTGTGGAAGGACTACAACAGATTTCTCAATAATGGTGCATTTTTAGTAATATACAATGATACAGACAGCCTCATAGAGAGTTGAATCGACTATACTCAGGCAGCGATAAGGAGGGAGCAGCAGACCTTATCGCATGTCACTGTAAACGAGGTATCTCTTTTGTGATACGGTGGGATACGCCGGCAGCAAATTTGCTGGTTCAAAGGCATGCCGCGCCAGCAGTGGCGTGCGATATGTTTTACGACTTGCCAGCTGCGATTAAACCGCTCAGTTCCCATCCGGACAAGCGCTTGTAGTCTTTTTCTAAGAGGAGTTGACTTGTACCGTACATAATATTATATGAATTGATAACAGCATTTCGCAATAAGCTACTTGACGCAATTTTTCCTTGCTGCATGAAGTATCAGATAAAGTATTTTTCTATTTAACAAATTAATTTTGTTTCAGTTCAATCTCCCAACCTAAGTCATCCGTTCCACCTTCACGGCTACTCATTCCACGTGGTGGGTATTGGTAGATCCCCCGACCAAAACGTAAAGAAGATCAACTTGAAACACGCTTTAGATTTGGACAGGAAAGGACTCCTTCACCGGCACTTTAAGTTGCCTCCTTTGAAGGACACAATTGCGGTACCCAACAATGGATACGTGATCTTGAGATTCAGGGCGGATAATCCAGGTACTAAAAATGGTTTGTTTTGAGCTAAAAAAAAAAAAAACGGGAGATCCCATTGACTGAAGTCATATTCGATTTCAAGTCAGAGATTCTAGTTAGCTATGGTCAACATTTGCGCTGTTTGGCATAGCTTAAACTGAAATACCAGCTGAAAACCTCTTCATAATATACATAGTTTTTATACCAATCACACCTCTTCCATGTTAGTTCGGGCTAATATATATATACACATCATGTATAATACACCATTATATACTAAGTGACATATAAATCCGAACACCCAGTTTGAATGGTTTTATTTTAATAAAAGTTGGTGAATGTATTTATCTTACTGTAAATAACAAGTGAAAACATTTTCAGCCTTATCAATTGGACAATCCGGTTTTTATACTGCTTTTTTTTATTCACTAACGCTCTAAAAATGAATATTTCAGCCGCAGTAAAGAATCAACGTTGGCGGATTTTGGTTCTTGACATCCTTTACGATCGGTTACGATGCCTAGAGTACGGAGACCTGTACGATTTCGTCAACTTAGTGAGTTTGATAGGGGCCGTATAGTGGGACTTCGGGAAGCTGGACCTTCTTTTCGGGCAATTGCAGTTAGAGTGCAAATAAGTGTAGACACTGTGGTTAGGTGTTGTCAGGCATGGCTTCGAGAAGGCCGTACGCAAAGAGCAAGGGGCACTGGACGCCGCCGTAGAACAACAGACCGTGAAGATCGCCGCCTAAGATTATTGGCCTTAAGGGACCGTTTCTCCACTACCAGGTCCATTGCAAATGAATGGTTTGCAGAACACGGAAGACCTATTGGCATGCGAAGTGTTTACCGACGAATGAGAAGTTTTGGCTTGTTTTCATACCGGCCACACTGGGTCCTCCCTTTTAATCGAGAACACCGACGTAATCGCCTTGAGTGGTGCAAACAACGGTCACTCTGGGATCAGGAATGGCACAGTATTGTCTTTAGTGACGAGCCTCGATTTTGTTTAGGCATGCACGATGGTCGTGCCAGGGTTAGAAGGCGACGTGGTGAAAGGAGGAATCCAGTTTTTTGTTGAAAGACATGTTCATCACACTGTTGGAGTTATGGTTTGGGGTGCTATAGCTTATGGTTCCAGGTCACCTTTAATCTTCATCAGAGGTAACATGAACGCGCAGCGTTATATCCACGAAGTTCTAGAACCCCATCTTTTACCCTATCTTGACACCCTGGCAGATCCAACTTTCCAACAAGATAATGCCCGACCACATGTTGCAAGAGTCACGATAGACTTCTTTCAACATAATGATGTCACATTGTTACCATGGCCACCAAGATCTCCCGACTTATCCCCAATTGAGCACGTGTGGGATATGATGGGTAGGAGATTGCTCAATTTGCAACGTCCTCCTCCGACTCTAGAAGCACTTCGAGAGGAGTTGGTGGTTGCCTGGAATGAGATACCACAGGAGGACATTGACCACCTGATCAGAAGCATGCCTACGCGCGTTGGAGAATGCGTAGCACATCAGGGTGCATCCGCATATTATTAAAGGTCAAAGAGCTTTAAAGCAGTGCAATCATTTTGAAATTTTTATCATTTACTTATTATGCTTCATTAAGTACTTATACAAAATTTTATTAAAATAAAACCATTTAAACTGGGTGTTCGGACTTATATGTCACTTAGTATAGGTATACGCGTTTACGGTTGTTATTGTATATGTCTTTATATTCATGTAGACAATGAATATATACAATAGCAAGTACTTAGGTAGCTCGATTAGAAAAGGTATAAGTAAATTTATCATTTATATATACAAAGTTATAGCGTAAGCGCCCATCGCTGGTTCCAAGCTAGTTCGCTCTTGAGGTTTTACAGTCAGAAGCGGAACTTTGAGTATTGTTATGTATCTACGAACTTTAGAGCCATTTTAAGTCGCGTGCCGCTAGTTTTGCTTCTCGAATAGACAAAGTTTGACAATCCAAAACTACAAGTCATAGTATGTATCTGTGAAAGAAGGCGTAAACAACGTATAACACTACTAACATCTTAATATTATTTTTGGATATATAGCTAGGAAACAAAACCAGACTTAAGACAAATTAATGCCTTGATGCTACTCCTGTGTCTTTCTTGATGTCGCGATTATTTCTCCCATAGAAGCTAGGTTAAAATTATCAAATACGGTGAAGTAACTGGTACTAAGTGTACATACAAGGAACCAGTTGTTCGCACTTAGACAGAACATCATAGATCAGAAGACAGACCCGGAACCAACGGGGCTAATTATAATTCAGACAGCCTTTTCTGTTGAAGACGTAGCACTGATTTTTATTATGCATTATGCTTGAAATTCTTGCTTAGATCTCAAGAAACAAGCAAGTTATATAGTACTCAAACGAGTAAGTGATATAACGGGGGGTATACAAACATATCTAGTTGTGATATGAAGAGTTCAAGATATAATGGTTTAAAGTAAATCTATGGCTGATTGGAGGTTAAGCAGTTTCTGTTTCCTTTCCAGGTTTCTGGCTGTTCCACTGTCACTTCCTTTTCCACATAGTCATCGGGATGAATCTGGTATTCCATGTCGGGACTCAGCACGACCTACCACCTGTTCCAGAAGGCTTTCCGAAATGCGGAGATCATTTACCACCGATAATGTTCTTATAGAAGTGACGCCACAGTTCGTGCGTCGAGCGGAATAATTGCAAAATGTAGAGATGCATCTTTTAGTTCTCGTATATCTGATGCAGAATTATTTGCTTGCATCCAGTCAGTATGACATACTAGCAGAGTTCCAGCCAATGTGGGATTTCGCTTACTCTTACCTCCAAATCCCGCAAAGCTACCAGATGGCCCTATTTAATAACAAACAAAAGGTGGTACCTAAAACGGATACGTCAATAATTTGGAAAGGCTATTTTTTAGTAACTACTTTCTCTGTGTATACAACTAAGTTGGTAAAACCTTTTGTTTTTTCTACTGATGCCGGTAGACTTCTGAGACATTTTGCAATTTTTTCGTAAATATTCATAGTTTAGCAAAAAGTGCGTGTGTGTTTGTGGATAGACCATTTTTACATGTGTTCAGTTTATCAAACATTTTTACATTCTCGTGATAGTGTGAACTTGCCATTGGCGTTTTTCTTATAGATGGACAATATATTTTTTTAAGTGTTTTGTATTAAGATGTTGTTATTCTTGTACAAATTAGAAAATAGAGTATTTATTCATTTCGACTGTACTGTCCACTACACAGAGGGGAAATTTTTATCAGTAAGACGGTAATTCCATTCCGTTTCTTCCACCTTCATAATAGTTTATAGGAGTCCAAGTTCATTCGTATTTTATAGTTCGGGATTTTTTTTGGAGTTTACTATAAACACTTCTTGATGCTTTTCAGACTGGACTGCTGAAGTCAGTATCATTATGAGTATTTTCATTAACTGATTCAGAGACTTTGCGTTTTCAATTAAATCCAAGATCTGAATCGTATTTGGGTGAAGTAGTCAATTTTACTATTACAATCAGTTGCCCCAGTAAAATTTTAAAAAGTTACGACTGTCTGATTCCTTGCATCTGTTGTAGCCAGTGGACAGTAGGCGCATATTCGGGTAGTTGTGTATATTTTACTTTTGTTGTACATAAACTTTGTGAAAGATTTAAATTTTTATACTTACGTTGCTTTTCACTTATACTTACCCAAATTCCCTCGAATATCTAACTGAAATCTGAAACAAGAAACTCTTGACTTTGTCTTTGAAGCTACGACAGTAATATCAAGGTAAGGCTGAATCTGCCCAATAGAGAATGTTTTGAAGGGTAGTAGACTTGTCTCTCCACGCCTTATACTGGGTGTCAAGGAATAAATTTCCCCTTTTAAAAGATAATAAAATATTGTTTTAAAATTAATTTAGATACACACAATATATGCGGACTTCATATTCTAAAAATTATATATTCGAGGTGCCTCCTATTTCGATCGAAACACCCCTGTAATGCCATTTTCATGTGGTTTAAGACTACTAATCTTAACTCTTAAGGTATTCCCACAAGAAAGTCCAATGGGGTGAGATCTGGATACCTAGCTGGCCAGTTTAGGTCTTCAGAGCGAGAGATGTCCTTTTCCGGGAATAATTCTCGAACGACTTCCATAGATGCTCGGGCCGTACGTGCGGTAGCGCCGTCTTGTTGAAACCATGTTTCTTGATCAAAGCCATCAAATTCTTGTAGCAGAGATACCAAAAACTCTCGAAGCATTGCACAATAACCATCACTAGTCAGGGGCCGTTCAAGTATTACGTAAGCAGATTACAGATTACAATTATTTACCCCACAATCCCCCTTGTCAGCAAAAGTAAGCAAAGCTCTTACCCCCTTCCTCCATGCTTACGTAAACATTTGTCAATTTATGTATTGTTTTTTTTAATATTATAATTAAAACGTTATAATTATAATTTGAAAAATAAGAAAATAGATTTGAAATAGAGATTATATTTTACTGATACGTGATTCAACATAGAGTAAAGGACAAAAATATTATATCTTACTAACATAACAAACTTATTTTAAATTTTTGGTACATACATATATTAAATTCAAATTAACAGTCCATGAAACACGAATCCTTGATTCTAAGTTTTCGATGACATTGGATTGCTTCGATTGCTGCTCAGTGTTGTGAGTTTGCTCGCTTTCATCGGATTCTGGAATGTCTACGTCGTTCTCATCGAGCCGTTCAACATCATGGTGCTCTAAATTTTGAATAATGCACGTTAGTTCATTAGTACGACGAGCAGCGACTCTTACAGGTCTAACTTTCCTATCAGTGTGCGTGTTTACTTTTTTATGGATATTTTCGATGTGACGATTTAGTGACTTGACGGAAGCATGATAAAGACCACACATTTTGCTTGGTCGACTTGATAGCCTCAATTTTACTGTCGGACAAAAATAATCGTAGGGCATTTGCAGGAAATCTTTGATTGAAGCACTTAAGCGTAGAGCTAAATTGACTGGAAGATTAAGAAATTGCCCTCCTTCATCCAAAACCAAGTCATCAACTGTTTGTTTTACTTTTACAGGTGGTGGAAGAAACCTATTGTCTAGTAATCTAAATAGGCCACTTCTTGGACGACAGCATTCTGTATTTCTACATTTTACAATTTGAAGCAAGTATTGGCTTTCACGCACATGTTCTGAATACCATTTAATGTCTGGAAAATCAGGAAGATCTTGTTCACCTGCCCCAACATATTTTGCATTAACATTATAGCCATCAACTTCCATTGAGCTCTATACTTCAGCTAATATATTTCCTGCAAATTCGAAATTAGATATTTCTAAATGTTCATCAATTGTATCACCACGTTCATCCAAATGAGACCCAAAATGGTCATGAGGCAATATTAAACCAGCCAGTTCCCGACTAAGAGGAGCCATTCTGCGCTCTGCTCTGTTATACGCACTTCTTCCAGGAGCATTGGTAGCTAAAAACAATGCATCGAGATCCTGTCGCTTAAAGTGTTGTATAGCCAAACCCTATGACTTTTTGATAACGTGGATTTTCATCTGGCCCTCCATCAACCGTCATGATTACCACTGGTTTTACTAGTCCATGGTCAGTTTTAGCTAATGGTCGAAACTCTTCAAGTTCGAGAAGCGTCTCGAAATCCTGAGCATGAGTATTAGCAGTAGATGAACTATGCTTTCCACTTCGAATAGCGATGTATGTTGGTCCAGAATATCCAACGGCTTGCGGTTGTCCTAGCATATTGGAAGTGATTTTGATACCAGCATAAACAGATGGTATTAATTTATGACGCACAGCGATTACCCAATCGTGATCAGGCAATTTGATTCTATATTCCACGTTCATTAGAAGAGGTGCTGGCTTATTTGCCGCAGTTACGCCAATATGGACTCGAGCTTTATCATCTTGAGATATGAAAAATACTTGATCTGGTTCAAGTATGGATGCTATATTCTCTAAATAATTTATTGATGTTTCAGCGAACTTGCCATCTAAGTGGCTCTTGAGGTGATCAGTTTGAGCCCGAATGAGCTTAACAGGGACTGTCGATACATGTCTTCGTCCCTCTGCAGAATTAGATTTCCTGGGAATCAAACGAAGATATGTCCCACTGCGACTAATGTCAAATCCTATTTTACGTAATTATTGTGTGAATTCATCAAGAGTCTTTACGCTGCGAATTGATTCCGTTCGTCTTATATCATCTGCTGAACTCCCAAATAGCTATATCCGCGATTGTTTTCAATAGTGAATGTTAACTGCTTTCAAGATTTGGACGTCAAACTGGATCCCCCAGAGATAGTATTTTTTTTTATTTCTGGATTTTCATGACAAATATCTTCTAACTTTATTTTCATACCATCCCTGTGGTTCTTCTGGGCAACTGCGTTTTGAACCTTCCTGTTTAAAGGACTGTTTTGCTGTTTTTATTTGATCGCGCAACTTAATGATCTGTTTATCAAGCACGGCTTGGCATAGTATCTTTGGCAGAATACAAAGCATTCAGATTTTTTTCGAGGAGAGCAATCTTATTTTTCATAGCTTCCTGAGAAGGTTTTGCTCTCTGTTGATCTGTATTTTCATTAATTTCGCATTGCTGTTGTGATTCATTACCGGGTTTTATTTTATCTTCTTCCTCTTTTTTAATATTTGAAGCTGACTGTATAATTTGTGTTTTTTCTGCAGGTTTACAGGTTGCCTAAAAATAAAAACTTTCTATGGCTTCTGCTAAAGATTCTCTTACTAAGCTACATAAATACAAAGTATCGCAATATATACGGTAAATACAAAACCCAATGGTTTTAAACCTAATATGTTTAACCGAGCAATTCGTTCCGGTCACAAAATACAGGGTGTTAGTTTTCTGTATATATGCATAAAACTAACATCCTGTACTTTGTGACCAATTGACGGAATCAATCATAAGAAATACATTTATAATATAATGAATCTTACCTCTATACTTTGCGATAGGCCATAATATTTTCTAATCAGTAAAGAGAAACTTTTTGGCGATTTCTAATATTGCTAGTACTCATAGGTACCTAAAATGATTTCGTCACTCACCTTAGAAAAAAAAATTGGTAGATTGGATTTATTTTTAGTCGCACACAATTCTACTTCGATTCTCTTAGATACAATAATATCTAGTTCCTTGTCGGATTTTGCTTGTAATTTGTAATTTCGCCACACTTCGTTAACAAACTTTTGTACACTTTGTACTTTCGTACTTGTATGAGATTTTTTAAAGCTTTCAAACAATTTTTGGTATAACTTGGATTTGTCTATGTGAAACGACATCTTATTTAAACATTAAACTTTGGCTAATGGAATCAATGGTAACACAAATGTTAACTTGTTTTACTATGCTCACAATACGTCTACTCGCTATAGTATCCAAACGAAACAATACACTGATAGAGGAAATTTAGACAAGTGAACACCGCGCGGTAATTCCCCTACTAGGTTCTAAAGGGAGTAGCGGAATTACCGCGCGCTGTTCACTAAACGTATGCATTATTTGCGGGAATCCCCGAAAATGCGTTTCGTTTTCAAGGAAAGACAATGTGAGGGTCGCCATTCGTGTAAAAAAGTAAATAACTACCGATGACGTAATCATCATATAGACTCCCCTACCCTCCATGTCATCCAAAATAAGCAAAGCCCCCCATAGTGCTCACGTAATACTTGAACGGCCCCTCATAGTCTGGGCTACGTCACGTTCGTTCTCGGACCGATAATTCCTGAAGCCGACATTGCACACCATACAGTTACTTTTGGGTCTTTCGTGCTTTTGCCTTGGATACTCTGGTGCCGAATAGCAACAATTTTGCGTCTGAAAGGTGGAACTGTGCCTCCTCACTGAACAAATGCTGCTAGTTTGGTCGTTTTGCAAAAGACACGGTTTCGGTTTTTCGGAGAAAAATAAAGTCATTTGGGCTCAATTCTTGTACAAAAACCTTCGTCTGGCAGTCATTGTTCTACGCTAAATTGCCCTGTTGCCAAGTTATTTGAGTTTAAAAAGGGACACTTGTATCACTGCAAAAGCTTATGAACGGATTTGTCGGAAGGATGGATGCTTTATGGATGCTAGTAAAAAAAAATTTCAACATCTACCACAAAATTTATTTGGTTGCGTTTTCAACAATTTTAGATTACACATTATACTTTAGAATGTACCACAAAGATACTTCTTCTGATTCTACGATTTCTCTTACCATGAATGGTTAGATACGATGTCGTTATAGAAATTGAGAAATCAACTCATCAAGAATTGTAACTTGGTAATATGTAATGTAGTGATATCTATGGTACGCTCTTGAATAAAGATAAATCGTCATACGTGTCGGTGAACAATTTTAAGAATATTGCGACAGAAATTACGATTTTATACTGAGAGTGAAATAAAAATATGTTTATTATTATCCATAACCGGTTTTCATGGCTAAGTCATCATAGCTATTAATCCATATTTTTATAAAATTAGAAAAGGAACCAATTTCCAGATTTGGCTCAAACCATGTCAGAGGCTGTCCGAACCATACATGCTATAGAATCCTGCTTACTAAACTGCCCACCACGCCCTTATCGAAAGCCACTGATTAAAAGAAGAAAGATTTGTCAAAGGGGACAACTTTTTACCCAAAAACACCCTTTCACCCTCGGACCCCAGGATCATTCCCTTAAAAGTCTTAAATGATAAGGGTCATCGAGTAACAGCTTGTTTGAAAGGTCTTTCAAAGCCTTTTATTTTGACGTTAAATTTTTTAAAATCTGTTGTTCATTTTTGAGGAAATTAGAAAAATCTTTATTTGTGTTAATTTGTTTAGATAGAAAACAAAAACACACGAAAATATAACTTTTCATTTCAATGTGTTCAAAATATGGTCCGTTAGGGTTTTCCAAATCTACAATTCGTTTATAACAAAGTCATAAAAGCTATCAGAAAAATATTTTAAAAAAATTATGTATGTGTTTTGAAAATTATAGGTTTTTGAAAAAAATATAGAAATTTCACACCCTACTACAAATATTAACTTATTTTGGATTTTATTTTTACAATGTAATGACGAATAACGCATCTTCAAACTGGTGTCTCAACCTTACTGCCAACTTTTCTCGTTCAGGAAAAATTGCCACTTATTTCCCAACCCAGTATTCCAAAGTAAAACTTTGCTCAACTTTAACTGGCTGTACTGGAAAAAATGTACTACGAGAGTTTGGCAAGTAACCTTAAAAGTTGGCGCATTTAATAAGGATTCCAAACTGGTATAACACTTAGAAGATTACTCGTTAACTTATGCACAATTTTTATTTGAAGAAAAACTAATGAAAATTTTTCAAAATTTCCTAATTAAACAGCGATTATGAAAACGCACAAGGACCCTTAAGGATAACTGTTTGCACAACAGTGGGCGTCTAAATGCTGCTGATGATGATTTACCTTTACAGCAAATGGTCAAACTGTTTTCCTTCAGCCGCCATACACGCTCGACATCTTAAAAAAGATCGGGTTATTAAACGAGCGAATCCACGGTTATTAACAAACTCAGCTGCTTCCAATAGTCTTTGCCGTAGCTCAGCTACATTTTGAATCGGCTTGAAATACACTTTTTCTTTTACAGTTCTCCAGTAAAAAAAATCTAACGGATTCAAATCTGGTGACCGGGCTGGCCACGGTATTGTACCAAACCGCCCTATCCATCTGCCTGGAAAGTTTTGATAGAGATACTCTCTCACTGAGAGTGCATAGTGCGCTGGGCAGCCATCATGCTGAAACCACATGTCCCTGTAAATACTCAGTGGCACGTCCTCCAATAAATTTTCTAAATGATTTTGCAAAAAACCTAAATAAACCTCAGCAGTTAAAGTCTCTGGGAACTCAAACGGACCGATTTATTTTACTATTTAAAATTCCTGTCCAATGGTTTATCTTGAAGCGATATTGAGATTTATCTTCTCTCATCAAATGTGGGTTTGCTACGTGCCACTCGTGTAAGTTATGCAGGTTCAAGTACCCATCTTTCTTAAATGTGGTCTCATCTGACCATAACATTTTTTCAAAGAACCGTGGATCTTCCCTGTGTCTTTTGTAACATTGTGCGACAAAAAGCAACTCGGGGCTCATAATCCCGGGGCAGAAGAGCTTGAACACGCTGTACGTGGTATGGATGGAGCACGTTTTTTTGGAAGATTCTATGGGCTGTACTTTTGGGCACACCTGTTTTTAGTTCTATTGCACGCACTGAAGTACTCGGGTCTTCTTCGACAGCTCCTAGCACCACGTCTTCGTAAGGAAGGATAGATCTTCCCTCACCGTGTGATTGGTTTGGTAGTTGGCCCTCTGAGAACAGTAAGTGGTGCACATTTGTGAACACTCAATGATCTGGATGACGAGCTGCATTCGGGTACCTCTCACAGTAAAGTCTCGCTGCAGCACTAGCGTTGCATCTGCATTCCCCATAAATGAGGTGCATGTTAGCATATTCTTGTACGGTGTACACGGACATAGCGGCACTGCACAATCACACTATCAAAGATAGTCTAAGGAAAGCAAATGTTGTTTTGAAGAGCAATTAAACAGTCCACATCCAAATCACAAGCGATCAACAGTCCAGTTCACGAATCCAAGATTAGTAACAGTACGAAATCAACAAGCATGAACATGTAAAGATGCGCAGTAAACGAAGGAGTACTGATCGGTATCAAAGGTTGCAATAGCAAGTAAGTGATGTGCTTCATCCATACCACATACAGCGTGTTCAACCTCTCCTGCCCCGGGATTATGAGCCCCGAGTTGCTTTTTGTCGCACAATGTTAGAAAGACACAGATAAGATCCACAGTTCTTTGAAAAAATTTTATGGTCGGATGAGACCACATTTAAGAAAGATGGTTACATGAACCTGCATAACTTACACGAGTGGCACGTAGTAAACCCTCATTTGATGAGAGAAGATAAATCTCAATATCGCTTCAAGATAAACCATTGGACAGGAATTTTAAATGGTAAAATAATCGGTCCGTTTGAGTTCCCAGAGACTTTGACTGCTGAAGTTTATTTGGATTTTTTGAAAAATCATGTTCAAAATTTATTGGTGGACGTGCCACTGAGTATTTACAGGGACATGTGGTTTCAGCATGATGGCTGCCCAGCGCACTATGCACTCTCAGTGCGAGAGTATCTCGATCAAAACTTTCCAGGCAGGTGGATAAGGCGGTCTGGTACAATACCGTGGCCAGCCCGATCAGCTGATTTGAATCCTTTAGATTATTTTACTGGAGAACTGTAAAAGAAAAAGTGTATTTCAAGCCGATTCAAAATATAGCTGAGCTACGGCAAAGACTATTGGAAGCAGCTGAGTTTGTTAATAACCGTGGATTCGCTCGTTTAATAACCCGATCTTTTTTAAGAAGATGTCGAGCGTGTATTGCGGCTGAAGGAAAACAGTTTGAGCATTTGCTGTAAAGGTAAATAATCATCAGGAGCATTTTGACGCCCGCTGTGCAAACAGTTATCCTTAAGGGTCCTTGTGCGTTTTCATAATCGCTGTTTAATTAGGAAATTTTGAAAAATTTTCATCAGTTTTTCTTCAAATAAAAATTGTGCATAAGTTAACGAGTAATCTTCTAAGTGTTATACAATTTTGGAATCCTTATTAAATGCGCCAACTTTTAAGGTTACTTGCCAAACTCTCGTAGTACATTTTTTTCCAGTACAGCCAGTTAAAGTTGAGCAAAGTTTTACTTTGGAATACTTGGTTGGGAAATAAGTGGCAATTTTTCCTGAACGAGAAAAGTTGGCAGTAAGTTTGAGACACCAGTTTGAAGATGCATTATTCATAATTACATTGTAAAAATAAAATCCAAAAAAAGTTAATATTTGTAGTAACAGGAGTTGACAGACTGCCGTAGGGTGTGAAATTTCTATATCTTTTTCGAAGACCTATAATTTTCAAAACACATAGATAGCTGTTATGACTTTGCCTATCACCCGGTTTCGGCTTGACGTCGACTTGTGGGACACCCTGCAGACAGCAATTCGGAAGATTAGACGTGGCAACAACCAAATACCAACCCGAATTTCTTTCCGCATTCTTTTCATCAACACATATCCTGGGCGAACTGGATTCATGTTATACTTGTTCAGTTAGTTGTTGCTAAGGGAAAGACAGAATTTAGTTTGCTGACAGATACCTTTGTGACAATCCAAAATGGTTTACACACTAGCCGAAAAAGTGGAAATGATTCTGATTTATGGTGCCCAAAATCAATGTGCTCGGCAAACTGCCGTCACGTTCAACGCCTTACATCCAGGGAAGTTATCTTCGCATAGGCATGTGTTGGATCTTGTTACTAAATTTACAAGTCGGATGCAACTAAAAAACGTGATTATCGGAGAGTTTTGGATGAAGCCACTCAAGATGAAGTTTTGGGTCATTTTGGAATAAATCGAAATACTTCATTACGCAAAATTGTTGCTGCGACTGGTATTTCATTAGGATCTCTAGACATAGTTACTAAACTCCATGAATTTCATTCATTCAAAATGAAAATATGGCAAGAGTTAACCGAGGATAATTTCGATAGGCGAGTTGAATTTTGTGAGAATATAAAAAGAATATCTATAAAGGGGGTGAAGTAGTTTCTGGTTAAAAAGTCGTCCCCCTAGACAAATCTTTTAACTATCTCGGCGTTTTTTTCTTTTAATCAGTGGTTTTCAAATGAACACCCTGTATAAGATTTAGTTTTAGTACCTTCATCTATGACATTATACCGATCTTCATCAGCACCTCTGACACATAGAATGAGCCAGAAGTCTAAAATACTACAATTCTACTTTCGTTATCTTTATCTGATGCTAGTTTTTAAAATTTTTACTAAAAAAATATTTCTCTGAATACTAAGTTTTGGACGTTTCAGGAAAAATAGAACGTAAGATTATTATTTACAACACTATAGTCTTGTTTACTTTTCTTGACTGTTGATTGGACGTTTTGAAAATCTTCTAAGATCTAAACTTACAGTATATCATAAACTTACAGTCTTCTCAGAAAACTAACGCCTAATGAAAGGTTCTGATTCTAGTTCTCCTTCAGCCTGTAGTTTGAACAGTCTAAATTGATGCATATTTGTACTTTATGCCTATGCACTACATTTGACTATACGTTAGATTCTGATTCCCATGCTTGTTAACAACACTTGAAAAGAAGACGTCTGTAAAATGCCAAGCATACGCATTTACGACGATCCTCGTAACAAAAGCGAATGAACGATAACAGAAACTTAAGCCACACTCAGTAAAGAACTCAAGCAACGTTAAAACGAATCACAAATGCAATGAACAACCTAATTTAACCTCATAAAAATCAATAGTATTGCACAAGGTAATATTATCACAATATTGAGAGAAACATGGAAATAACTAGT
Organism: Acanthoscelides obtectus; assembly: GCA_963669975.1. Classification (NCBI taxonomy): domain Eukaryota; kingdom Metazoa; phylum Arthropoda; class Insecta; order Coleoptera; family Chrysomelidae; genus Acanthoscelides; species Acanthoscelides obtectus. Next base: position 13,738,848 of record CAVLJG010000005.1, read on the forward strand.
AACTAAGAACTAATATAAATCATGCAACATATCTTGGATCAATTGTTCAGAAGAATGAACGGATGTAAAGACAAGGATGAGGTTGTATCAGTTGTACCAATCTCCTTGAGAACAATTATTAAAAACGCGTCTTTAGTAGATAGTTCCATATATTAATTGAGTGTCAACATTGAGGTAAAACTAGAAAATAGGGCAATGAAACAAAAAAAAATAGTTTTGATTAATCCGAGCAAGGCCTTAAAATGCTGAGTATGTCACAAAAAATTAAGTGGAATGTCTGATGTGAACACGTTTCAATACTCTTCAAATGTGAGCAATCTTTCATAAAAATATTGCTATATTAAATTGAGCAAAGTAACTGGAAGATACGTAACTTGAGCTGGGGAAGTATTACCTGAAACTTCACTAAATAAATTATTTTCTCGGTTTCACAAAAAAAAATTAACGTAGGAGATGGAAAAGTAGGCAATATGATATACTCAGCAGTCAAGTTGATGCCATAAATATGCTAGTCTCCTGATTTGATATTCAAAGCTTGCAATTGCAGAATGCATGCCAACAATTCTGGTTCTTAAGCTTGGCTTAAAATCATGCATAATCAGTTGACCATCTCTTGAGTACCTTGTGTCGTCTCCGCTATGTGACATGCGTACGTTTTGCTCACATAGGAGAAGGTCTGCTTCATAGCTACCCTGTACAGAAATTAAATTGTGTCTAAGGTCTACGACACTACCGTCTAGTTTGAAATATTTGGCACGCGTGACTACTTCAAATCACATTTAAAATCCTGTGAAAGTTTGGATACGAGAGATACTAACCATTTTATTTCTGGGAGAGCTAGTACTGCGATATCTCGTAAAATGCTAAGGAAAGTAAGATCCTTGTTCTGAGCTTTTAGACCATTACAAGAAAAGACACACAAAGGTATTATTATTCCTTGAAAGATCCGATGTATTAAGAAGCATAGAGATTAGTAGGGAAGAGGTAAGTATCCTGATGGAAACATGTTTGCCAGCTCTGAGGTTGTGAGGCATCTGCACCAAAAATAAAATTCTTAGTATTTCGCTTTACGAGAACTCAAAATTAGACCAACTTCAACCTCCAAATAGATATCGGTCTCTGAAACACCGTTACTTGTCCCTGCTCCTTCCCGCCAAAAATATAAATGTACACCGAAATATCCTTCGAATTGCATTCACTATCCTTTGCACTAACTATTCTGACATTTCTTTCTACCCTACTGGCACTAAGCGCCCTAAGTTTATCTATATTCATCCTGTTCTGCGTCTCCACTTTATCTAACGGTAAGGACTTGGGAGGTCTGGAAGACCTGTTGCTGGTTTTGTACAAGACAGAGGTGTTTTTGCTGATGACACCGTCGTAGTTTTGGAGCTCCAGGATTTCTTCGTCATCCGATGTTTTGGCTTGTTTGCCTAGCATGGTGACAGCGTTTTTCTTGTCTATGACTGGACCCATGTAGTTCGGATTGCAGAATCCGTATGGACCTGATTCGTTGCGTTCTTTATTTTTCTGGTTGTCCTCGTAGATCGTGTTGGTTTTCACACTGTAGTTACTGGCAGATGACAAGCTACAAAATAGGTCAGTTATCGTATATACAAAAGATTCCGAGAAATTTGTTTGTTTTTTTTAAGAAAATTGCTACATTTACATTATTTTAAAAAACTACAACAATTACATAACAGACACGTTCATATTAGAAAAACAAAATTTGCATCTCTAAGAAGTGTCATTATAGAGGGTGGCGCATCGAAAACGAAACAGACGCATTTACTAGCAGCTCAGTTTTTTTTGGAAAAACGCTCAGACTCGTCGAATTTGTTTTCGAGGGGGACACAAGTTAGGCAAAAAATCACGTTAACACGTGCAGCCCCCTGGGCGGGGGTGATATCAACCCTAAAATCTTAAATGGAAAGGGGGGTCGAGTGATACCTTATTTTAAAAGTCTTTCAATTCCCTTTATAATGATGTAAAATACATGAGCTTCAGTTCAGTAGTTTTGAAGATTTATTGATTTAAAGCTTAAAGTAGACTTTAATAGGTACATCAGGTTAGTTTGTACTACTTTCAGAAGAAAAAAAGACTGAGCTGCCAGTGAATGCGTCTGTTTCGTTTTCGATGCGCCACCCTGTATATGAAGTGTTCCTTCAGTTTTCTTTTAAACATCTTGAAATTACAAGTAGACTTTATATCATTAGTCACTTTATTCAAGTAACACTTTCTGAAATATTGATTTTTCAGTTATATTACTATTGCAATTTTGCAAATGAAAACCTATACTTCCTCTTGTATAATAATTGTGGTAATGATGATTCAGGTCTATGTAGTGTTCTAAATGTTGTGGCAAAAGATGATTTTTTATTTCAAATATAAGAATAAGAACCAAATATGATATGAATTTTTTTATATTCAACCACTTCACTAGTGTACTTATTTTTATCCAGTATTATTCTCATAGCTAGCTAGGACGTGTAATTTTGAGAATACAGCTTCATCGACAGTGAACAAGATAGCTGAACAATATAAAGATGCGGTAGAATAATTATCGTATTACAAACTATTTTTTTTTTTAGAATATGTACTAAGAAGCCCTATAAAAGTAATTTGATTTTTAGCAATTTTTAAAACAATGTATTCATCCCCAAACTTTAGCTTACTATTAATATGTATACCTAAATATTTAATTGATTTAATATTTTAAATTATTTCACCATTTATCCTAACTGTGATAGTGTTTTCATTTAGGTATTTCCCTATTAGCGTACATTTTATTTTAGAAGAATTAAATTTTTGTTTATTTACAGTTAAGCAATTTATGATTTTTGTTGTCCGAATTTAGCAGTTTTAAAGCAGTAACTATCTTTTCATCTAGTGAGTATATTAATGCATCATCTGCAAATATCTAAATTTTACAATAATCCAAAATATTACAAATATCATTAATGTATAAAATAAATAGTACTGGACCTAGTTTACTACCTTGTGGTACACCAACAGAAATATTTTTTGAGCTTGACAATGTAGATCCAATTTTGGTTTTTTGACTTAGGTAGTTTTATAGAATTTTGAACACAGATCTTTACAATTTAAATGATCTACAAAGTTTCTTAAGGTCATATTTGAAGAGGTTCTCCGAGGCTAAGTGCGCCCAGAAAGACAATTTATAAAGTACACTTTTCTCCTTCAGCAGCAGATAAACAAAGCTTTTTGAAACGTACTGAGTATGCTTACCGGTTCATAGTTTCCAAACTGGCATAATCTGACGTTGAAGAAGCATTCTCTTCAGACTTTTCTTCCAGAGAACCCCTCACCATTTGCTGATACAGCGGGTTATCAGCATAACCTAGATGAGAAGAGTAACTTTCACCCCTCGATATAGGTTTGAAGCCATCGAAAGTATCTTCAGGGTCTTCTCTTATGTCTTTTTCCACCTTTTCTTTTTTGGGCTTCCGTTCTTCGCCCAACAATTCGCTCTCTTCTTCGCTATCGAGATACACCAACTTTGTGGCTTCTACGGGCGTTAATACTGGAGTTGGCAGAGTCAACATGCTGAAGTTTGGCACTGAAATTGGTTCCCGAGGAAGCACCACCGCGGTTGAATCGAACTCGACCCGTTTTTTTGTTGGAAGTTTGGTGTCGTCTCGGGTCGGAGACGTGTCTGAGTATTTCTTCTTTATCACGTAGGCTGACTTTGATTTCACCATAGTACCTGTAACAAATTATCCAGAAAAGTACTAAATACAAGATCTCGAAGAAGCAGTCATCGTAACTAACGTCAGGCCAGAGAGACACTGATTTTTTGTTCAAGTCAATCGAGCTCATTATCCTACAAAATGGCGGACTGGGAAGCTACCAGAGTTAGGCGTTTTTGTATACTCAATTGTTTATAAACCATGTAGTATGTTATATGAATTGTATCCTTTTTGAAGGTCTATCTGAACGTACAATAAAAAATTAGGCTTTCAGTTTTAAAAAATTAACACATTTTGAACATTTTTCCAAAGAAAATAATAACAATGTGATCAGCATGTGCTGAAAGAATGCGTTATTAGGATATCTCTTTTTGGATTTAAAACGTACATTTCAACAATGTGAATGTACCTTTGGATGTTCGCTCAAATGTTGCGAAAGAAATAGCATTTAGCAATAGACGTCTTTTAGAGGTGGAAATACTTCTCTCGCCTTTATTCCACAAACCCATATATCAAAATCATTAACCTATCACAATCTCACTAAGAAGTAATCAATCTTTTCAATCGCCCTACTGTCACGTCGCTTGTAATTGAGTGACCTATTTTTCAAGAAGTCTTTTGAACATGTGCCAGGAATCGACGAATGCTTTTTTCTCTCTAGTTGAGAAACATACTCGATGTCGAGTATTCGGAGCAAGCACAATTTTATCTTGTAGGAGAAGAATTGTAGATAGCAAGGTAAAATACGATTTAAAGCGATAGTGTTCCTAGATGCGTTGCAAAAATGGTTAAAATAATCGGGTTTTTAAGTTTTTCTCCATACAGACACCAAGATGCATGAAATGCTTAAATCTGACGATTTGAGATGTTACCTTGACTGCATTTTTTGGTTCGTTGAAACAACATCCATTTCTCAAAAATTATGGATTGTATGGAGAACTGCATGAGAGACGCACAAATTAGGAAAGTGGTATATCAAAGGAAAAAGCCATCACTCTGGTTTTCACAAATATTTCTAGACTATAAATTGACGCGTGATAATAACTATTAAAAGTTCGTGATCACTCAAACTGAGGAAGATTCTTAAGAACGAAAAGAAAAAATATTATGAAAACAAAATCGATAGCAATAAAAATAACAGTAAAATCGAAGACAGTAGGTAGGAAGAATGAATTATCAACAATGTGCAGATCGAATGAACGCTTATTTTATAGGAAGTATAAATGAGATGGTGGAATCAATCGAAGATGGGGATCCAAATGCATGCAAGTTACTTATAATTCTTCTATGAGACAATTCCAAACAATAAATGTCAGCCATCTTTCAAAAGCTATTAAAAGATTGAAATCGAATAGACATCCTAGTGAACATCTTTCAAAAATGGTTATAAAGGAATGTTTCAACATTTTTGGAGAGAAGTTATTATTGTTAGTGAATCACTGTTTAGTGTATGGCACACAGCTGTATGACAACAACAAATTAAAAACAAATTAAAAATATTTAAAACGAAAGTTAAGCATTACATCGTGAAGCCACTTGATGATTCATCATCCTTAACGTAAATAACATTTAGCAACATCCTCACATACAACTCTCTTGACGATGATGGCAAAGACCATTGAAAGCTAGAGAGATTAAAAAAGTATAAAGCGTCCTCCTTGCTTAAATTTTGTCGAAGTACCCAACAAAATGCAGAACCTTTAATTTTTCACCTAACTGGTCTAGACGACAATGACCACGTCTCAAGTTATATATACTAAGTGACATATAAATCCGAACACCCAGTTTAAATGGTTTTATTTTAATAAAAGTTGGTGAATGTATTTATCTTACTGTAAATAACAAGTGAAAAATTTTTCAGCCTTATCAGTTGGACATCTTCCAGTTTTTATACTCCTTTTTTTTAATTCACTAACGCTCTAAAAATGAATATTTCAGCCGCAGTAAAGAATCAACGTTGGCGGATTTTGGTTCTTGACATCCTTTACGATCGGTTACGATGCCTAGAAAACGGAGACCTGTACGATTTCTTCAACTTAGTGAGTTTGATAGGGGCCGTATAGTGGGACTTCGGGAAGCTGGACTTTCTTTTCGAGCAATTGCAGCTAGAGTGCAAAGAAGTGTAGACACTGTGGTTACGTGTCAGGCATGGCTTCGAGAAGGCCGTACGCAAAGAGAAAGGGGCACTGGACGCCGCCGTAGAACAACAGACCGTGAAGATCGCCGCCTAAGATTATTGGCCTTAAGGGACCGTTTCTCCACTACCAGGTCCATTGCAAATGAATGGTTTGCAGACCACGGAAGACCTATTGGCATGCGAAGTGTTTACCGACGAATGAGAAGTTTTGGCTTGTTTTCATACCGGCCACACTGGGTCCTCCCTTTAACTCGAGAACACCGACGTAATCGCCTTGAGTGGTGCAGACAACGGTCACTCTGGGATCAGGAGTGGAACAGTATTGTCTTTAGTGACGAGTCTCGATTTTGTTTAGGCATGCACGATGGTCGTGCCAGGGTTAGAAGGCGACGTGGAGGAAGGAGGAATCCATAATTTTTTGTTGAAAGACATGTTCATTACACTGTTGGAGTTATGGTTTGGGGTGTTATAGCTTATGGTTCCAGGTCACCTTTAATCTTCATCAGAGGTAACATGAACACGCAGCGTTATATCCACGAAGTTCTAGAACCCCATCTTTTACCCTATCTTGACACCCTGGCAGAACCAACTTTCCAACAAGATGCCCGACCTCATATTGCAAGAGTCACAATAGACTTCTTTCAACATAATGATGTCACATTGTTACCATGGGCACCAAGATCTCCCGACTTATCCCCAATTGAGCACGTGTGGGATATGATGGGTAGGAGATTGCTCAATTTGCAACGTCCTCCTCAGACTCTAGAGGCACTTCGAGAGGAGTTGGTGGTTGCCTGGAATGAGATATCACAGGAGGACATTGACGACCTGATCAGAAGCATGCCTAGGCGCGTTGGAGAATGCGTAGCACATCAGGGTGCATCCGCACACTATTAAAGGTCAAAGGGCTTTAAAGCAGTGCAATCATTTTGAAATTTTTATCATTTACTTATTATGCTTCATTAAGTACTTACACAAAATTTTATTAAAATAAAACCATTTAAACTGGGTGTTCGGATTTATATGTCACTTAGTATATATATGTATATATATATATATATATATATATATATATCAAATAAAGACATTGAAACTGCAATAGAGGTGTTAAATAATATGAAAAACGTAATAGATTGGTTAAATATAATTAAACTTAAACTAAATACAAACAAATCAAAATATATGCTAATAGAAAAATCTTTAGATCAAAATAGGACAAATATTACAATTAATCATGAAAAAATTGTGTCAATCGAATCGTTCAAATATTTGGGCATATACGTAGATAGTGAAGTAAACTTTGAAGGGCACTATGAATATATTATTTAAAAAGTAAAGTAAATTTACTAGAATAAATTTTATGCTAAAAGAACTACAATGGTTAAGTATCAAAAATTTCATAACCTGCTTGGTTTTCATTTTTGTATTCAAGTTAAAAAATCATCTTCTACCAAATCACTTAGAAAATTTTATTGTATTGAACAATGAGTGCCACAATTACTCTACTAGAAGAAGTATAGACTTTCATTTAGAAAACTGCAGTAGCAATATAACGAGCAAGTCAGTATTTCAAAAGGGATTGTACGAATTTAATAAATTAAGTAATAATATCAAGATTTGTGTCAGTTTGAAAATGTTTAAAGGAAAATTGAAAAAAAATCTCATGGAAAATCAGAATTCATAGTAGTAAAATTTTGTTAAAAAATATGTAGTCTTGAAGACATAATATATTTTGTGATATACTGTGTAATGTGGATAGTATGAATTTTGTAGCATTAATGCTAAATAAATCTGAAACAAACAAAGTCCCGGCATTGCTATGTTTTTCAGCATCCGTTGCGTAGATATCTATGACAGAAGTAGATTTTTTGACAATTTGTTGCAGGATGTCGCTGTTACTTTCAAGTGGTATTTTCGGAAATTCATAATATCCCACACATTTTTACGTCAAGAAAGATATGTCACTTATATTCGAAGATTAGTCGAAATTAAAACAATTTTTGTTTCAAAGAATATGGGAATAAATGAATTTGTGGCTTGTGACTTTACTGGCTTACGCTTTTGTTATATAGAAAAACTATTTTTTGTATTAGCTGCAGATTAACTACATCACAGAGTAAGAAACTTGTGCCCCGAAATTACCGATGAAGCACTTCTTCCGCCACGTACCTCTAGATGGCGTAGCGACAGTCGTTTCCGACGTGTCAATCACCTCCTGAGGACTGGCGTGTTGCCGAAGAAGACTTTCGGTGCTATCTCCTTGACAGGCAGTTAGGACAGTGTAACTGCATCTACTGCTCAGCACTGGAATGTTTTGAGACAGCCTCGTGATTTCCTGCAGGAAGCCTCGGGTTCTGGAGTCCTGCTGGTTTTCACTATCTACATCAGACTCCCGGACCATATAGGTGGTTTCACAAGGCGCAACCTAGGATTAGGAAATACATGGTCAAAGCGGCGCTCGATCATTTATCTTTGAATGTGAATTCATACCGAAACAATTGCACATGGTATGCTTCGTCTATAACAAGAGTCAGCCAATATTATTTGACCATTCTGGAGACTAATAAAATGTGAACATGCGTATTTGTCAAGCGGATAATATTTTCTTTACATTTGACGGAAACTTCACATGCCTCACCATGGCGAAGGTGGAGTCAGTTTCTAAGTACAGAAATAGAAACTACGTACTACTGGAAATCTCAGCCAGTAGCACCACCTTTCTCAAATCTAACACTTAGCAAACTCAAGCTGAGGTCAACCTCAAATTGCGTTTTTAATGAAAACTTAGTTAAGGTGAATCCACATCTAACAACAGTGCCTCTTGGGTGACTTTTTGGGGAAATAACGTTTCCAGCTACAAATCACTTGATTGAATTGGTTGTCTTTTTTCCACACCAGAGTTCTTTATGCGAATAAAAGGGCTAACCTGGTGATATAATCACACGTTTTCTTATCTAGATTGATTGAAAGTAATTCCTGCCTTTAGTCCAATCATATTAGACGAATACAGGGTTATCCAAATTAAGTGTCCACCATTAGTAACTTTGTTATTAGTGAAAATACAAAGTTGTTTGAATTAGCAAACTAGTAGCATTTTTAACGCTGGTAAAAATGAGAAATAAAAAAAAAACAATTTAGAGTCGTTATTTTGATTTTTTTCAGTAAAATAACATTTTTTTAAATGGAAACCCCTGTATATTATATTTTTTTCTGTTAAAGCATCAAATTTTAAACAAAAAAGCTTACAATAACTTTTCTCCTAGGTTACAAATTGTTGAAGTTATGGCCTCCAATCTGAAACAATTAAATTGTATCGACAAACTTTATTTTCAACATCAACTTATAATCTTACAAAATACAATAACAATTTTTTTTAAAGAAGATGCTCGAAAACACCACCTTGTTCTTCAATACATTTTTGGGCACGTTTTTCAACTGCTCGAACTGTCTTAAGTATGGTCCTACCATCTATCTGGGTTATCTTTTCCCTAACTGCAGTCTTTAACGCGTCAAGGTTATCGTACCTTCGCTTGTAAATTTGGTTCTTTAAGTAACCCCACAAGAAGTAATCAAGTGGGTTTAGATCTGGTGATCTGGGAGGCCACTGTATTGGGCCATTTGTTCCTATCCACTGATCATTAAAAGTAGTACTTAGAAAATGATAAGTACCTCTGGAGTTGTGGGCAGGTGCGCCATCTTGCTGAAAATGCAGATGATGTCTACTTATAAGATCCAATTCGTCTAAGAAATTAGTCAGAATTTCTGACATAAATTCCACATATCTTTCACCAGTTAGGGTTCCCTCATAAAAGAACGGGCCAACAATTTTTGAACCACTTATACCGCACCAAACGTTGAAACTGAAACGGACTTGTGGGCCTCTTGGATGTACTAACAAAAGATTTTCTCTTGACCAATAATGGTGGTTTTTTCTATTAAACATTCCAGAATTTGAAAAATTTGATTCATCTGTCCATAAAAGGTAACGAAAGTTATTTACATTTTGGCGACAGAAGCTAAGATACCAATGGCAAAAAACAAGTCTTCTCTCTGGATCCCCTGCCAAAAGCGTTTGAACTGGTCGGTACTTATACGGAATAAATTTGTATTTTTTTAAAATCCTTTGAACAGTACCATAACTGAAATTAGAGTCCTTGAGAATATCTGCTATTGAATTCTCACGATAAGCTTCAAAATATCCAATAACTGCAATTTCCGTGGCCTCGCTTATTATGAATTCTTTTTTTGCCCTTGTTTTAGCAAAAACATTTTCGTTGCCCCTAAATTTTCGATAAAGTCTCAGAAAATATCGTTCATACGGTTGAATGCGAGCGGGATATAATTCACTGTAGTATTCTCTTGCTCTCAAGGAGGATTTTCTGCACACTAAATAGCATTCTAACATATCACACTTTTCTTCATGGGAGAACATTTTTCTTTAAATTAATGACACAATAAAGCTTATAAACAAGTATTTACACTAATGTTTGACATTATTTGATTTTATCATTGTTTTCCAAAGCCTTCTAGTTGCGAGTATGTCCAGTTTAACAATTTGTCGCTTATCTTAATGCTGTCAAATCGCGAACGCCATGTTGTTTTCATAGCCGTCTTAATATTATAATACTGCAAATAATTAAAAATATTTATCGTTATTTTGACTTTATTTTTGACTTTAGCGGAAAAGTCATTATGAACTTTTTTGTTTAAAATTTGATGCTTTAACAGAAAAAAATATAATATACAGGGGTTTCCATTTAAAAAAATGTTATTTTACTGAAAAAAATCAAAATAACGACTCTCAATTGTTTTTTTTTTATTTCTCATTTTTACCAGCGTTAAAAATGCTAAGTTTGCTAATTCAAACAACTTTGTATTTTCACTAATAACAAAGTTACTAATGGTGGACACTTAATTTGGATAACCCTGTATACCACTCGTTGGTGAAATAATTGTAAAGTCTGGTTTTATTGCTGCAAGTCGTTCAAGGGGGTATTAAAAACATGGACGCGTAAAACGGGTAGACCAATTTTTGTGGGAAAACTTTTTATCTGGCAACAAAGAATGATCAAACGCGTTTTTTGGGATTCAATCGAAAGTGTTGGCAGGAATGAAAAAACTCTTCATATGAGAATTTAAGGTATTTATGAGACCTACACAGTGAGGCCACACGTAGAAAAATCCGACGAATAGCAAAAAAGTTATGGCCGGAAACCGAGGCAATTTGCTCAATAAACTAGTAATGATGGCCGGAAAACAGGTGTTTTGGGATAAACAATTAGGAATTGTAAAAAAACCACTTGACCAATATACTCCAATTTTGTACAGTATGAACCCTACAGATTTGAATAATTTCAGGTAGTAGCGTGATATTAACAAAATTGGATTATATTGGTCAAGTAGTTTCTTGAGAATTCCTTTTTGTTTATCCCAAAACACATGTTTTCCTGCCATCACTACTAGTTTATTGAGCAATATACAGAGTTCGTTCAAAGAGCATTTATTTAATAGCAAAATAAAAGTGTTTACCTTGCCGATATGAATCATAAACCATAAATTGACTGGAAGATTAAGAAATTGCCCTCCTTCATCCAAAACCAAGTCATCAACTGTTTGTTTTACTTTTATAGGTGGTGGAAGAAACCTATTGTCTAGTAATCTAAATAGTCCACTTCTTGGACGACAGCATTCTGTATTTCTACATTTTACTTAAAAAGTATTGGCTCTCACGCACATGTCCCGAATACCATTTAATGTCTTGAAAATCAGGAAGATCTTGTTCACCTGCCCCAACATATTTTGCATTAACATTATAGCTATCAATTTCCATTGAACTCCATACTTCAGCTAACGCATTTCCTGCAAATTCGAAATTAGATCTTTCTAAATGTTCATCAATTGTAACGCCACGTTCATCCAAATGAGACCCAAAATGGTCATGAGGCAATATTAAACCAGCCAGTTTCCGACTAAGAGGAGCCATTCTGCGCTCTACTCTGTTATATGCACTTCTTTCAGGAGCATTGGTAACTAAAAATAATGCATCGAGATCATGTCGCTTAAAGTGTTGTATAGCAAACCCTATGACTTTTTGATAACGTGGATTTTCATCTGGCCCTCCATCAACCGTGACTACCACTAGTTTTACTAGTCCATGGTCAGTTTTAGCTAATGGTCGAAACTCTTATGCTTTCCACTTCGAATAGCGATGTGTGTTGGTACACTGATAGAGGAAATCTAGACAAGTAAACACCGCACGGTAATTCCCCTACTCGGTTCTAAAGCGAGAAGGGGAATTACCGCGCGCTGTTCACTTAACGTATGCATTATTTGCGGGAATCAACGAAAATGCGTTTCGTTTTCAAGCAAAGACAGTGTGAGGGTTGCCATTCGTGTAAAAAAGTAAATAACTACCGATGACATAATCATCATCTAGACTCCCCTACCCCCCGTGTCATCCAAAATAAGCAAAGTAAAGAACCTCCCATAGTGCTCACGTAATACTTGAACGGCAACTGTTGCGAATTACTGACGAACACGAAATGTTTGGATTTGTTTAGAAGAAAAAAACGTAACCCATCCCTTTTTGCATAAAAATAACATTTATATTCCGGAATGGTTTGCGATTCATATGGGCAAGGTAAACTAGTGTACTTTGCTACAAAATGCCCTTTGAACTATCCCTATACATTTCTCAATAGACTAGTAGGGATGGCCGGAAAACAGGTATTTTGGGATAAACAATTAGAAATTCTCAAAAACTATTTCATCAATCTACTCCAATTTTGTTGTGGTTGTTTAGAAGTACGAATCCGACAAATTTAAAGAATTTCAAATATCTGCGAGAAACTATCGTCGCATTACCAGCAAGTGCCAAGACTTACATTTTGCCTCGTTTTTCGGCCATAACATTTTTTCTATTGGTCGGATCTTTTTAACTGTGGTCTCATATTGTAGGTCTCATAAATACCTAAGAATCTTGTGGAACATGATTTTTCGTTCCTGTCAGTACTTTCGATTGAATCCCCAAAAAGACACGGCTTACCTCATTCTTTGATGTTGAATAAAACGTTTTCCCACAAAAATTGATGTACCCACTTTATCCGTTCATCTAAATCTAAATACCCGCTTGAACAACCTACACCAATAAAACCAGACTTTACAATTATTTCGGAGAAATTTGCTCATATGTATGTATGTACTTCATTTAGAGTTCATTAGCTTAAAAACAAGTAAAACTGAATCCCTAAGAGCCGTTTAAAATGCATCACACTTCACGGCTGAAGTTGGTTGACGTTTTTGATGAGCAGTTACAAAATATCATCACCCGAGCCTTTTAGAACTAAATGAAGAACATGATTGAGCTTTCCACATTTCACAGTTTCTTATTTACCCAGATCTTGACAGAAAATGTCAAACTGGACAGTTGGCCAGGAATTCCTCGACTTGGCTGTTTAAGTTCTAGTCAAAGTGTATCTGGTACAACAGGAACATGGAAGTTAAGATTCAGCCTAGCTTAAATTTGACCTTAGCAAGGCGGTGAGACTGGGCATAAGTGAAAGATTTGACGCAAAATATCACGTTTGAACTTTGATTAGCAAACTTTGATACTTCTTCTCATTTTAATGAGTTCAAAAACTACCTACGCATACCAAGTGGACGAGAATGTACAAATTCACAAGTTTCGTAGCTGAGAACGTGAGGCAGAGTTATCACGCCGAGCTTTCAATCTTGGATATACGATACTTATAGTATTGGCTTATTCCTTTTCTGCTAGTTTAATGATAACTTTACCTCAGTTCATACTATAAGCCGATATCCAGCAAACTATAGTTAACGGGGACCTTTTACATCAATATATTGGTTCTACCAGGTAATTTACCATGTTTTGGGAAACTGCTAGAGGTACAGAATACTCCATAATGTATGATTTTATGGCAGCTTACCTTGAAAATTTACAGTGGATGAGGAAGCTGATTTGACAAGATGGTACATATACCATGCACGAGTAAATGAAAACATACAAATATACTAAGTGACATATATATCCGAACACCCAGTTTAAATGGTTTTATTTTAATAAAATTTTGTACAAGTACTTAATGAAGCATAATAAGTAAATGATAAAAATTTCAAAATGATTGCACTGCTTTAAAGCCCTTTGACCTTCAATAATGTGTGGATGCACCCTGATGTGCTACGCATTCTCCAACGCGCCTAGGCATGCTTCTGATCAGGTGGTCAATGTCCTCCTGTGGTATCTCATTCCAGGCAACCACCAACTCCTCTCGAAGTGCTTCTAGAGTCTGAGGAGGACGTTGCAAACTGAGCAATCTCCTACCCATCATATCACACACGTGCTCAATTGGGGATAAGTCGGGAGATCTTGGTGGCCATGGTAACAATGTGACATCATTATGTTGAAAGAAGTCTATTGTGACTCTTGCAACTTGTGGTCGGGCATTATCTTGTTGGGAAGTTGGATCTGCCAGGGTGTCAAGATAGGGTAAAAGATGGGGTTCTAGAACTTCGTGGATATAACGCTGCGCGTTCATGTTACCTCTGATGAAGATTAAAGGTGACCTGGAACCATAAGCTATAGCACCCCAAACCATAACTCCAACATTGATGAACATGTCTTTCAACAAAAAACTGTGGATTCCTCCTTTCACCACGTCGCCTTCTAACCCTGGCACGACCATCGTGCATGCCTAAACAAAATCGAGACTCGTCACTAAAGACAATACTGTTCCATTCCTGATCCCAGAGTGACCGTTGTCTGCACCACTCAAGGCGATTACGTCGGTGTTTTCGAGTTAAATTGAGGCCCCAGTGTGGCCGGTATGAAAACAAGCCAAAACTTCTCATTCGTCGGTAAACACTTCGTATGCCAATAGGTCTTCCGTGTTCTGCAAACCATTCATTTGCAATGGACCTGGTAGTGGAGAAACGGTCCCTTAATGCCAATAATCTTAGGCGGCGATCTTCACGGTCTGTTGTTCTACGGCGGCGTCCAGTGTCCCTTGCTCTTTGCGTACGGCCTTCTCGAATCCATGCCTGACAACACCTAACCACAGTGTCTACACTGCTTTGCACTCTAACTGCAATTGCCCGAAAAGAAAGTCCAGCTTCCCGAAGTCCCACTATACGGCCCCTATCAAACTCACTAAGTTGACGAAATCGTACAGGTCTCCGTACTCTAGGCATCGTAACCGATCGTAAAGGATGTCAAGAACCAAAATCCGCCAACGTTGATTCTTTACTGCGGCTGAAATATTCATTTTTAGTGCGTTAGTGAATTGAAAAAAAGCAGTATAAAAACCGGAATGTCCAACTGATAAGGCTGAACATTTTTTCACTTGTTATTTACAGTAAGCTAAATACATTCACCAACTTTTATTAAAATAAAACCATTTAAACTGGGTGTTCGGATTTATATGTCACTTAGTATAGTAACTACTGGCGGTTAGGCAATGATATAGCAAAAGCGCATTACTGTCACCTTTATGTTACTATACGCCGTTAACCGTACGTATGTCCTTATCTTCCTGATTATCTGAGAAAAGGTAAGACTAGCGTAACTATTCCTGAATATTAGACACCATTTTATTGTCAAATTATTTTGCAGGTTCTCCAGACTCTCGCCAAGACCTATTTTTACAATTATACACAGCTCTGCAATCCCCAATGATAAGAGGAAAACTGAGAATCATAGAAATTCAATAAAAAACATCGTAATTTTCAGGTAGTTGCACTGCTAGGTATGTTGTATACTACTCGTGTATGCTGTGGCGAAAGTCTAGGCGAAAACCGTTCACCTTCCGAAGTCTCCGATGTCTTCGGAGTATAAACTTACCTTATTGCTTGGAAGGTAAGATGAATGCCGGTTTCCTCTGTCTGCAGACGAAACTCTACCACGCAGTTTAACAGACCTGTGATCTGCTTTATTGGTAGGACTGTTCAGATGGAGTTCTGATATTGTCAGAGCAATAGACTCTGCTCTTGGCTGCGGTTTCAGGCCTGCTATGTTGATTCTTTCCCACGTTTCGAATGCTGAAAAATTATGAGTTACACTCACGCAGTAGAAAAGTTTACATGGGTAGAACTTTCTTGATTTTTTGAGGTCTCTAAAATGTAGGCTATGTTCCTTCTGACAGCTATTTTTATCTTTTTACTGAACATTTGTTGTATGCGTCTAACCCAATCTTAACATACAAATAGTCTGAGAAGCTATTTGAAACATAACCATATCTCCATGGTCAAACTCTTCAGGCTTCTGGTTCTAATTCTAACTCAACCATGCTTTATACATCGAAAAATACTCGACACGATTTCTTCTTTATCTCTAAAAGGTAGATTTGACCCCAGCCACCTCACAATCTTCCTAATATACATGTCTATTCATCGGAGCTTTGGCTTGTGTAGAGACCGAACCAACACGAAAAGCTCTTCAGTATAATATGCATTTTAGAAAAAAGGTATGGCCAGAAGGAGGTTGGCAAGCTATAAATCTAAACACATGTGTGTTTATACCTGTTAGAGCTACCCCCATGATCTAGTTTACGATACCTTTTATTGTAAAGGGTTGTCCAATAGGGACGCAAGAAAGTAAACATCAATTTGACATAGACGCCATCTTTGTTTTCTGTCACCGACATGTCATTTTGTTAGTTGAATGTTTACCATTGAGCGCTATGGAGTCATATTCGATTGAAGACCGCATTAAAGTTATTCAAGAGCACTACAAAAATGGTGCAAAAACACGTTTCGCGCGCTTCGTGAACATTTCGGTCGCAACAACCGCCCAAACGAAACAACCATCGGTCGTCTGGTGCGTAAATTCGAGGCAACAGGTTCTGAGGCAAATCTGCCAGGCTCTGGCCGGCCAAGGAGCGTTCGCACACCGGAAAATATTGCTGTTGTGAAGGAGAGTGTGAGAGACGATCCGAAACAATCAACAACGCGTCGATCCCAAGAATTGGGCATTTCGAGAACCAGTTTGCTCCGCATTCTCCTCAAGGATTTGAATGTACACGCCTACAAGATAAAAATTGACGCAAGAGCTGCGTCGGGCCGACCATTTTTCGCGCCGAACGTTCTCAGATTGGCTCCTTGAACACCGCCAAATTGATGCCAATTTTTCATCAAAAATCATGTTCAGCGATGAAGCGCATTTCACTTTGAATGGGACGGTAAACAAGCAAAACTACCGCATCTGGGCGAACGAAAATCGCCGTGAGTATCAAGAGCAGCCGATACATCCTCAAAAAGTGACTGTGTGGTGTGCATTGTGGTCAAAAGGCATCATCGGACCTTACTTTTTCGAAAATGCGGCCGGGGACGCCGTTACCGTCAATTCTGAGCGATATCACGTGATGATAGAGGACTATTTTTTGCCGCAACTTGAAGGAATGGATATGGACGATGTTTATTTCCAACAAGACGGTGCAACATGCCACACAACCAACGTCAATATCCATCGATTGCAGTCCTTCTTCGGTGATCGCGTGATTTCGCGCAGAGGAAATGTGCAATGGCCACCAAGATGGTGCGATTTGACTCCCTTGGACTTCTTTTTATGGGGATATTTGAAAAGCAAAGTCTACGTCAACAAACCAGCCACCCTCCAAGAACTCAAAAACAACATCATTGCCGAGATAAATGCCATAGAACCGACCATGTTGCAAAATGTCATTGAAAATTTCGACCATCGCGTGGACGTCTGTAAATCCAGTCGTGGTGAACATTTGAGCGATATTATTTTTCATACATAAATGGTATAAATGAACCTTCAAAATTAAGTACCCAACTTGATTTGAGTATCAATCTTTCTTGTTTTAATATGCGTTTACTTTCCTGCGTCCGTTTCCTCGAGTAACATCTGTATTAGGCATTTGTGTATACTCTAAAAGCTCTTGCAATATTAAAACCATTTCACGTATCGGACAAAAAAGATTACTCGCAATATAGGAGTATCAAAACTATATAAGGAAGTGAACCATTCATTCCAGATATTAATATACACATACTTTAACTGCTTAATCCTCTTGGCAACAAAGTATTGCATCGCGAAAAAATTTGAAAACAGGTTATTGTACTTTTTGGGTGTAGTATGATACGTACATCTCGAAGAACCATGTAACATTTGTCAATGATCCTGACTTTGTTTCCAGTCTAGACTACCTACCTCCATTTTTCATATAGATTCACATCCTTGAATATTCGCATATTAATAAGAAACACCCTGTATATCTGGTGGTCATTGCGGACATCTACCATAGAGTGGCGTAGTACAAAGATCAAGTAAAATTTGCTACATGCTTTGCCTTCGCGACTATTTCAAAACTCACCAAAACTGAACCTCCACAGCTCGTCGCACGGCTCTCCACCCCTCTCCCCTCCAAAAACATACATAGACTTGTATAGCGCGCAAGCGGCGTGTCCATACAGTGGTCCAGGTCCAGTTTTGGGCTTCACCGCTCTCCATCTTCCAGGACCCGCCTCCCATCGCCAGAGGTCGCTACGTGCCTGGAGGTCGGTCATGCCTCCGAAAATCCACATGCAACCGTCGGAGAAGACCGCGGAGTGCTTGTGACGTGGCGGAGGACATGTTGAGGAGGAAGAGCAGTGCGTTGAGGATGAGGGCGACAGGAGGTGCCAGGAGTCGGTATCTGAAAACAATTCGTCAGATAGGGTAAATCGAGGTTATATGGCCATAGAGGAGAGATGGCCCAACTCGATATTTTCCTAAATAGTTATTAGAGGGCGTTTTTTTCAATAAGGCGTAATCTACTGTTTTTTTTTTGTGATCGTGCTATACTAGAAACTCTGAGTCAATTAACTAAGTTTAAAGGTAAGTTATCTTAAAATTACTGTTTACATGGGTTCAATAGTTTTTGAATACAATTTTCCACTAGCCAAATTTCATAAAATTTTATTAGTTTTTAACAATCCGTCTGGTGTTTATTTTACCATGTGTGGTGTGTTTTATGTTGCCTAAGCGTTTTACGCTAATTAACGTATATACGTATAAAATCTAAATTATGCTATGGTAATCTTTCCTCGAAGAAAAGGAGAGATGGCCCACTTATTTCCTATGTATGATGGCCATCGTAGATCATTTGTATTTATTTTAGATGCCAAATACTTATAAAAGAAAATCATTGGAGAGGGCCAAATGGACCGAGGAGCAACTGAAATCTGAAATAAGTACTGTTAAAGATGAGGGATTATCTGTACGTCAGGCTGGAAAAACTTACGGTATTCCGAGAAAGACATTGGAAAGGCGAAAGAATGAAGACCATAAGAAAAAATTGGGTCCAGATACTACTTTCGAAGCTGCACATGAAAACAGACTGGTTCGGCATATTATAAAAATTGAAAAAGTGGATCTCCACAATGTTCAGCTGGGCTTAAAACATAAATTTAATAATCGGCTTCAGAAAGCTGGTTAAGTTTGGATGCGTTCATTTCTCACCAGAGATCCACAAATATCAGTTAGAAAAGCAGAAAGTTTGTCGTTGGCGAGGTGCACAGCAATGTCTAGAAAGGTAGTATACTAAGTGACATACAAATCCGAACACCCAGTTTAAATGGTTTTATTTTAATAAAAGTTGGTGAATGTATTTATCTTACTGTAAATAACAAGTGAAAAAATTTTCAGCCTTATCAGTTGGACATTCCGGTTTGTATACTGCTTTTTTTCAATCAACGTTGGCGGATTTTCGTTCTTGACATCCTTTACGATCGGTTACGATGCCTAGAGTACGGAGACCTGTACGATTTCGTCAACTTAGTAAGTTTGATAGGGGCCGTATAGTGGGACTTCGGGAAGCTGGACTTTCTTTTCGGGCAATTGCAGTTAGAGTGCAAAGAAGTGTAGACACTGTGGTTAGGTGTTGTCAGGCATGGCTTCGAGAAGGCCGTACGCAAAGAGCAAGAGGCACTGGACGCCGCCGTAGAACAACAGACCGTGAAGATCGCCGCCTAAGATTATTGGTCTTAAGGGACCGTTTCTCCACTACCAAGTCCATTGCAAATGAATGGTTTGCAGAACACGGAAGACCTATTGGCATGCGAAGTGTTTACCGACGAATGAGAAGTTTTGGCTTGTTTTCATACCGGCCACACTGGGTCCTCCCTTTAACTCGAGAACACCTACGTAATCGCCTTGAGTGGTGCAGACAACGGTCACTCTGGGATCAGGAATGGAACAGTATTGTCTTTAGTGACGAGTCTCGATCTTGTTTAGGCATGCACGATGGTCGTGCCAGGGTTAGAAGGCGACGTGGTGAAAGCAGGAATCCACAGTTTTTTGTTGAAAGACATGTTCATCACACTGTTGGAGTTATGGTTTGGGGTGCTATAGCTTATGGTTCCAGGTCACCTTTAATCTTCATCAGAGGTAACATGAACGCGCAGCGTTATATCCACGAAGTTCTAGAACCCATCTTTTACCCTATCTTGACACCCTGGCAGATCCAACTTTCCAACAAGATAATGCCCGACGACATGTTGCAAGAGTCACAATAGACTTCTTTCAACATAATGATGTCACATTGTTACCATGGCCACCAAGATCTCCCGACTTATCCCCAATTGAGCACGTGTGGGATATGATGGGTAGGAGATTGCTCAATTTGCAACGTCCTCCTCAGACTCTAGAAGCACTTCGAGAGGAGTTGGTGGTTGCCTGGAATGAGATACCACAGGAGGATATTGACCACCTGATCAGAAGCATGCCTAGGCGCGTTGGAGAATGCGTAGCACATCAGGGTGCATCCACACATTATTAAATGTCAAAGGGCTTTAAAGCAGTGCAAACATTTTGAAATTTTTATTATTTACTTATTATGCTTCATTAAGTAGGTACTTATACAAAATTTTATTAAAATAAAACCATTTAAACTGTTTCTTCGGATTTATATGTCACTTAGTATATATTGGATGGTCTGCGATCGAAACTGGTTTGTGAATATTAAAACCATGTGTTCTGGAGGGTATAAAACGAAAATTATAGGTTAGGAATGTGACATGGAATATTTCATTCATTAGTTTGGCTAATCTTGCTCGGAGTCGCAACTGCAAGTGGTTAAATGCAATGGTCTTGTGGACTGTAAAACGGTTTTTATAGTATTTTTGCCTAAAATATAGTTTCGACGTCTAGGAACCGAAAAGTTTCTCCTAGTATGCGAATACCTTTTAAATAGCTATGTCTACATGTTCTTTCGACAGTTCACTTGTTCTTGCCCACAAAAACAGCACCCCAATGGTTTGCTGCCCTGCATAACAAGTTGTTGGAACATCTCTGTTGATTTGCCATAAATCAGCTTTGCTCTAAAAAGAGTCGGTCATTGTACGACTTGCTCAAAATGCTTTCTTTGTTGCTATTTCCCCAATGTGGCGGAACAAGCGGCTATGGTGCTACCGATAGGTAGCAAAGTATGAATTCGGAGAGAACTCGTCAAAATATTCAAATGCAGTGATTTTCAAAGCTCCCAATACCTTGAAGCTGTGGTCGCTAACGCTTCCGTAAATTTTGTAAATTCTCATAATAAACACCAGCAGCGGCAACACTGCGGTGAGCGATCTGTTGCGAGAACGATCTCGATTACTTTGAACGACACAAAGTC
Source organism: Acanthoscelides obtectus (assembly GCA_963669975.1). NCBI lineage: Eukaryota > Metazoa > Arthropoda > Insecta > Coleoptera > Chrysomelidae > Acanthoscelides > Acanthoscelides obtectus. The sequence continues at coordinate 13,760,327 of CAVLJG010000005.1, forward strand.
CAGTTGGGCTAGAGTTGGCCTGCAATTAAAAACATGAAGTCATACCGTTTCCATTCGGAATCGGTAGAACAATATTTCTTCATCTGTTTCCGTTGCTAAAAAAGGGAATGTCGAGAGCCACTATATAACTGTACATTCGAATTTTGAAAAATCATTCCCATTTCGCTCTGCAACCAGAACGGAAAAACTGAGACATTAAAAAGTTAGGACAACAGAAAATGTTTTTAAAAACAATTGACAAAAGTAAGGCTGCAACTGAAGCATCGTACAGGGTGTCCCAGATCATGACACAAAGGAAAAAACCTTATGAAGACGAGGAAATGATAAAACAGACGTTTTAAGAAGCTACAGGTTCATTGTTTGCCAACTTTAGAAATAAAGATGAGATTGTGTCTGCTATAAAATGTATGCAACTTTCTGCTAATACAGTGATGAGGCGAGTACAAGTAATGAGCAATAATATAGTTTTACAGTTGAGAAATGCCTTCGATGACCGTGCTTATTTTTCATTGCAGCTGAGTCCAAAGATTTCGTTGACACCTCTCAGATGGTCGTGTTCGTCAGGATAGTTTTTAGTGATTTTACGATTAGGGAAGATCTTTTGAAGTTTATTCGACTAAAAGGACATACTACTGGGCAGGACTTGTTTTCTCCTTTTAAAAATAGTATTTCTTTTGAGGAAATTCCAATATCGCAAATGGTAGGCAACCGATGACGCTTTAGCTACGTATGGTGGGTCATGTTAAGGGTCTCGTAGGGTTATGTCGTAAAGATGAAAGTTGTCCGCAATTTTTCTGTTACCACTGCATTATCCATCAGCAAGCATTACGCGGACATTTTCTAGAACTAAACAACGTTATGAAATTGGTAGTAAAAATTGTGAACAGGATTACAAAAAAGATTATTCCAATCTTGGCCGATGAAATTGACTGTTATTTCTACACTTATTGATCTACATAGGAAACACCATATAAGAATGCATCTATTACCGAAGTGATATGCCCACAATTCGTTGCAAGATCCTTTCAGGTCCTGATATCCGCCATATATGAGCATTGACCCATTGTAAACCAAAGCAGTATGGCCTCTCCTCCCTTTCGGCGTGGTTACACCTGCAAAAAATACGAACCTTGATTGAAAAATCAGAATTTTCTGGTAAGGTTTGTCGATGCCAGGAGCCACAAGCTTTTGAGGTTCTCTAATCTGAGACCTGATTCTATCTGCTAATTCTGGCTACCACGCACTGGCAATCCAGCTGGCTTAGACATTTCTGTCTAATTTACATATATTTTATTAACGACACTTCAATAAACTTCTTACTTTATTTATATTATATGATTTCGATCGACATAAACCATATACCTAACTATACTAAGTGACATATAAATCCGAACACCCAGCTTAAATGGTTTTATTTTAATAAAAGTTGGTGAATGTATTTATCCTACTGTAAATAACAAGTGAAAAAATGTTCAGCCTTATCAGTTGGACATTCCGGTTTTTATACTGCTTTTTTTTAATTCACTAACGCTCTAAAAATGAATATTTCAGCCGCCATAAAGAATCAACGTTGGCGGATTTTGGTTCTTGACATCCTTTACGATCGGTTACGATGCATAGAGTACGGAGACCTGTACGATTTCGTCATCTTAGTGAGTTTGATAGGGGCCGTACAGTGGGACTTCGGGAAGCTGGACTTTCTTTTCGGGCAATTGCAGTTAGAGTGGAAAGAAGTGTAGACACTGGGGTTAGGTGTTGTCAGGCATGGCTTCGAGAAGGCAGTACGCAAAGAGCAAGGGGCACTGGACGCCGCCGTAGAACAACAGACCGTGAAGATCGCCGCCTAAGATTATTGGCCTTAAGGGACCGTTTCTCTACTACCAGGTCCACTGCAAATGAATGGTTTGCAGAACACGGAAGACCTATTGACATGCGAAGTGTTTACCGACGAATGAGAAGTTTTGGCTTGTTTTAGGAGATTGCTCAATTTGCAACGTCCTCCTCAGACTCTAGAATCACTTCGAGAGGAGTTGGTGGTTGCCTGGAATGAGGTACCACAGGAGGACATTGACCACCTGATCAGAAGCATGCCTAGGCGCGTTGGAGAATGCGTAGCACATCAGGGTGCATCCACACATTATTAAAGGTCAAAGGGCTTTAAAGCAGTGCAATCATTTTGAAATTTTTATCATCTACTTATTATGCTTCATTAAGTACTTATACAAAATTTTATTAAAACCATTTAAACTGGGTGTTCGGATTTATATGTCACTTAGTATATGTAAGTTTTGGAGGCCTACCTATATCTATAAGTATCCTTGTTGAATTCGATCGAAGAAATAAAGCGTATCTATATATTAACTAGCTAAATAACTTTAAAGAGTTGATATAGTCGTTATAGATCAGTAGGTATTTATTGTACTTGTGAATATTAATCGACCAACTTATCATCAGACCTACTGGGACCAGAGTATTTGTCAAAATGAATGAAACAAGTTGATTTACTTTATGATTTATGGTAATAATGACGCCTGTTTCTCTCATCAAACCATTATATTAGATACCCATAGCATAGGGATGATTATAGAAATTACAAATCGCCATTTTGCGGCGGCCATCATAATGTATCTAGAATGACGTCAATTTACTCATTACAATAATCTTGGAATCATTAAAGATCGAAACAAATAATCAATTTCCAAACAGTCGGATTTTTTCTTACCTTTTTTGGTACGTTTTTTCTTCCAAGAATTCGCCTTGATGTCATACACCCACAGAGGTGTTTCTGTAGCTGCGGAGAATCCTACTTCTCCTCCGAAGACGTAGATGCAGTCTTTGTAAACAACCGCAGTGTGTTCTTGAAGACATGGCAGCTTGTCACCAGATGGTTGAAGTTGGGTCCACTTACCCGTAACTGTGAGAAAACAAAAGATGATGAAATGGCCAAGAAGTAAGAAAGACAGAAAATTACGAGCATCAGGAAATCTCTAACAAGAAAATACTGTTTTGGAATTGCAATGGTTGAAAATTCAACTATTTTCTAAGGATAATTTAAAAGTATATAACGATTTGAGTGATTCCGACAAAGTTTTTTGAGCTGTAGTATCAGAAATACTGAAGCTTTGAAATCTTTCAAAGTGTTGAAAATCCTGAAAATTTTAGGAAACCTGAATATGTTTGAAGGTTTTGGAGATATCGATGTTCCAAAAAATATGCGGAGTTAATCATTTCGGAAAAAGCAACGGTTTCGAAGACTTTCAGATTTAATGAACGTTAAAATTTTGAAATTTGTGAAGGTTTGACGTTTCTAAAAATAAAATTACACTAATTTTATTGGATTCAGATAATTTTAGAGGATTTGCAAAAGTAAATAGTCGCTTTAATACAAAACCAGTTCAAGTTTATTTTTTGGAAATTTCGCGATCTAAGCGACGCATTTTTGTATGTCATTTTATTACGCAGCTATTCTATAAATACCTTGATGAATACGATTAATCTTGAGAAGAACGTACTAGTTATGTGTCTCAACTTGACAGAGAAAGTTCTGGAAAATTTGGGCAATAGTTTTTGTAATTTTTTGACATAAATAATACCGGAAGTAAGAGATACGACATTTCTGGTCTATAAACTTAGGACCAACTTTTTTAATTTTCAAGTTGTACAGTATCATATATCTACTGCTATCTCTCAATGTGAGTTTAAGCAATATTCCATAATGAAATACGATTTTCTGTTGATGAGATCATTTTCTTCTAAGTATCATTTTTAAGCGTGTAAAAAACTGCAATTTCAGCTACCTATAATCTAGTTTTGCGCACACAAAAAGGAGTGACCTTGGTTCAAGAACAACGATCTTCAATTGAGGATCGTGACTTCGGTATGTTTCTAAGATAGTTATCTTTGATTTAGGGTCAATTTCTCAATTGTAAGTGAAACGTTTCTCATTTGAAGTATCTGTGATCCCGAATTAATATAATTTCATAGAAGCCCATGCTCTTGAATCAATAGCACCCTTTTTTTGTGTGCGATAATGCGACGAAATATTGACCTACCTCAAATTCATTTTGTTATGCTTATGAGTTATTGCTTGTTTTAATGTAACTTTAAAAATTTACATTCAGCTGAAATGGGAGATTTGCCATACATATGACGTAGACAAATCCGTACATTCCCAGTTGAGGGCAGCGGCCCCTAAAGCCGTAAATCCAATAATAATTCATTAATTGCCGTTGCCGACATCATTACAATTTCATCGAACACCCCACCGTATTCGCCAACGGGATTACAGCCCCTGACCGCTGATCCCTCGCCTCGCATCTCCTACATAATTTGTACTTGGCGTACAGAGGCAGACATATGCCAAGCCTCGTCAGAACGGCGCGATGTTCAAATAAAGGAGGGTGGCTGATTTTGGTTGAAAACCGAACGATGATGTACGTGTTACAAGCATTGCGTGAGGCTTTCAGGATGTCTCACAGGATGGTGCTTATCGTAGTGCCACATTCAAGGACTATAGAGGGTGTTTCAGTTTATTGTTGCATAACTTTAAGATTAGATAGGACTTTTAAAATTAATGCATAAAGTCTATATAAACATGGGTCGAAAAATGCGTGGCTTCCGAAATACAGGGTGTTTAAATTTACTTTCTAAAATAGTTTTTTTTAAAGATTTCGAACAATATTTGATGTATAACAGTGAAAATTGGTATACAAAGGTTCCTTGGTACGACAAAACGAACCATGGGCATAGTTTTACTGTAGCCGCTAGAGGGCGCTCTCTACTGTACCTGTAGTGTATTAAAATGACCGAACATTTTTTCTTAGTGCTTTTTTTTGCTTTTGAATAAAAGAACTGATTCTTCGCACTCTTCAACATAAAAAAGCTCTCCTGTGAGTTTTCGTTATAGTTAGCCGTTTTTGAGATATTTCGATTTTTAAGGTTCGATGCAATTTTAATTATTTATGGGAAAATTATATTTTTTTATACATTTTCGATTTGGGCATTACAAGTAATTAAGATGATCGTGTAGATTGTGTTTTTAAACACAGCAATAATTCCTAACTCCAAATAAACACAAAAAAACGGAATATTAATTTGTTTAAGTTTCCAATATTATTTTTAACAATTTAAATTAATTATTTACAACTAAAATGCTATTGGATAGTTATAGCTATAGCTATAGTTACGTGGTATAGCATTATTCAAATAAGGCCTCATTTCATCACATGCATTCCTGATTCTGTCTATTAGCATATCTATTGTAGTTACGGGAGTCTGGTACACTTTTTCTTTTAGAAATCCCCACACAAAGAAATCTAATGGATTTAGGTCAGGAGATCGTGGAGGCCAGGCGACTGGTCCTCCACGGCCGATCCATCTTTCTGGATAATTTTCGTCCAGCCAGTTTCTAACTATTCTCGAATAATGAGCTGGACAACCATCAAGCTGGAACCAGGCCAATCTTCTTAAATCTAACATAACATCATCCCACATATTTGCATGTTCAGCCTTTAAATTCCAAGAAGGTCGCAGCATTTAACCTTGCAGGCAAAAGGTAGGGTCCAAATAGTCGATTACGGTAGATACGAATCCACACGTTCACACTAAATTCATGCTGAAAATTTCTTTCCCGAACTGCATGCGGATTTTCATGCGACCAAATATGTTGATTATGAAAATTTACCACTCCACGTCTAGTGAAGCATGACTCATCGGTCCATAAAACGTTACTTAAAAACTCCCTAATATTATCAGTTCTATCAAGAATCCACTGACAAAATGTGATTCTTCATTCTCCGTCCCCTGGCTGTAGTTCTTGCACAGGTTGCAAATGGTATGGACGTCTGTGATCATTTCTAAGAAGACGGTGAACATGGCTTGCTGAAATTCCCAAGGCACCAGAAACTCTCCTAACACTTGTGGTCGGATCTCTATCAAATTCACGCAGAATCATACGGGTTAATCTGCGCTGACGAACATTTATGTTTTGATCCCTTTGGAGATTTCCAAAACCATTTTCAATTATTTGGCGATGTACTCTTACAAATACTGAGCGAGTTGGATGTCGTCTGTTTGGAAATCTTCGTGCGTATTATCTGGCTGCTTCTGCTGCGTTTCCATTTACAAAGCCATACACAAAATGAATATCCGCTAACTCTTGATTGGATAATAAAAAAGGCATTTTAATAAAACTTACAAAAAAAAACAGATAAAAGAAACAAGATTTCGTGCAATCACAATTGCAAAAAAATGTTTCAGGTTTCAACAGACAACAAAACTAACTGTCAACTAATTGACGTTTAATCTTATTCTGCTTTCAATTTCAAAAATATTTGCAGGCACAGCCTACTTCTAAAAATTATCGAGATACTGACTTTTTAACGTTATTTTATCATAAATCATTAAAAATGCATCGAACCTTTAAAATCGAAATATCTCAAAAACGGCTAACGAAAATTCACAGAAGAGATTTTTTACGTTGAAAAGTGCGAAGAATCATTTTTTTTATTCAAAAAGCAAAAAATTGCACTAAGAAAAAATTTTCAGTCATTTTAATACACTACAGGTACAGTAGAGAGCGCCCTCTAGCGGCTACAGCAAAACTATGCCATGGTTCGTTTTGTCGTACCAAAAAACCCTTGTATACCAATTTTCACTGTTATACATCAAATATTGTTCGAAATATTTAAAAAAAAAACTATTTAAGAATGTAAATATAAACACCCTGTATTTCGGAAGCCACGCATTTTTCGACCCATATTTATATAGACTTTATGCATTAATTTTAAAAGTTCTATCGAATCTTAAAGTTATGCAACAATAAACTGAAACACCCTGTATAATTTTTAAAACATTCATCATTTCCAGAATTAAGGAAATGTCATGATTATCAATATTTTTGAGAAATTCAAAATTTTCAAAAAATTGAACTATAAAAATTTTCAAGTGTCAACATTCAAGATTTCAAAACGATTGACTGGGATTTACTGTTTCGCTGTGGTCGATCCTAGCGATAGGCAATGTTTGTTGACTTTACTCGGAAACAGAATTATGACGTACGAGGATTGGTCAAAAAGTATCGCAAATTTTGAATTTTCGTGGGCTACGTACGTTCGATTTTCGACATTTTTGTGGCGTTATGTTGGTACTTATGACCCTTACTAATTTTGACAATATCGGACATTTTAAATGTTCAATCAGTTTTTGACAGCTATTGTGCTTGCACGTGTTTTAGCTTGTCTCCGATTTTTGTCTATTCCAAAATAGATGTTCATGAATATACGTAAATAAATAATTCTTGAAAAAACATGAAATTCGCGATACTTTTTGAACAAACCTCGTATATCCTAGTTCAGCTTGCGTATTGTGTGAGACTATTTTCCGCAGGGGTCAGAAAAACTACCGCTTATGTGTTTTTTAGAGATATCCCGATGGTAGCATAAACACCATCGGTATTGGGTGAGTACTTCAAGAATTTTCTATTAATTTTCTACAATGACTCACATAGCATGGGTTCCAGGTTACGCTTGCGTATTCCAGCTTAAGAAAAACAAGCGAATTATATGCGTTGCAACATTTTGGGCTAGCGGGGATGGTTTATTAAAAGTCGGATTTGACCAGATCCAGATGGTTATACTAAAAGTTGATTTTGTTATAAGAGAGATACTCTTACCTAGGTGATATTTCCAGAAATCTCGCATGGGCAAGTTACCGTTCCTGCCTCCCAAAAGGTAGACGTGGTCTCCAACCAACGTCGCGCTGTGTTTGGCCCTAGCAGATGGGGCTGAGTTCTTAACGCCAACATCTTCCGGAGTTACAATGCTCCACATTGCCGTTAACCTAGAGAAGAAAATATAGTCTTGAAATGGTTCAAAGAATCACACCTTAAATTAATGTTTGTTCAATGCTTTGGAAACGGCAAGTAGAGCCGCAAATGGGCTCGCTAGGTGCTCAAGTCATCGTTGGTTGTCACAGCGGTCCGTGGGACCTCAGCTCTTGAGTCACAGTGTCAGTTTGTAAGTCTTCAGGTCTGGTAACCCAGAAACCAGACAATTTTAAGGAAAAAAGGGAAGGAAAGGAGAGAAGGAAGAACGAAAGCAAAGGGGGAGAAGAGAATCTTTTAGGATAGGCAGCGTTTAGGCATTGTTAAAATCACTTCACAGTATTGATATAGTCTAAAGATATTCGATTTTTTTTTCTAAAGATTTTGTCATAATGCTCCAATTTTGGTTGTTCTAACTTCAACTTGATGATTACAGTGACAGCCGCGGCCTTTTGGGCTTGCGAACTTGCTCGACTGTGTAGTCCACTGACTCAAGCAACAGAGGGTTGCTGTGCGATTCCGCTAGGCTAGAGCGCCACTGCGCCTGTTGCTTAATGTAGTCCTTTAGGTAAGGGACATCGAGGTCTCTATGTAGAGTTTCGTTAGAGACATACCATGAGGCGTCAGCAATAGTGCGCAACGTCCTGCTTTGCAGAACCTGCAGATTTCGCATGTGTTTAGCAATAAAACACCAAGCCGCATATTCGTAAGTCATTGCTGGCCTTATGACCACCTTGTAGAGTCGAATCTTGTTAATCAAACTTAATTTTGAACGTTTACATAATAATGGGTAAAGCTCTCGAAACGTAATTTGGAATTTAGTTTTTTAGCGCCAAGTCATCCCTTTGTCCAGAATGACACCAAGATACTTAGCGGAGGATTCCCATGGTATACGAAGTCCATTCATTGAAACTTCAGACCGAACGCCGCGGCGTCTTTTTGTACAGTAGATTGCCTGCGTTTTCAAATGGTTAATTTTAATTAGCCACCAATCCGCCCAATCTAATACTTCCTCCACCGCACTTTGGAGCTTGTCATGGACTAGGTCACCAGACCACGACTGAGCCACCAATGCAGTATCACGAGCATAGAGATAGACTTCATAGTTGCTGGGGCTAGAGACGTCATGGATGTACAGTGAGTAAAGGATAGGTCCAAGGACCGAACCCTGAGGGACGCCAGCTGTAATCAGCTGTATTGTCGATAGGACATTGTCAATTTTGATCCGAAATTTCCTACCTTCAAGGAAGGATTTCAGTGGTTTTAGAGGCCAAAAAGGGAAGCCCTTTTGGATTAGTTTACTCAGAAGGCTCGCGTGCCACACCTTGCCAATGCTTTTGAGACATCCAAAAGCAAGGTGCAAGTACTTTCAAGGGTGAATCCTCTGGTTACTCGTTCCACCAGTCTAACCGCCTGTGGCTACGTTCTATGCTCAGACCGAAAACCGAATAAACACGTCAGCAATCCAATGGTGATCTGACGAGAAATTCTCAAGGTGACGTAAAATCACCTTTTCAGCGAGCTTAGACGGTGCTGACAGCAGGCCAGTGGGACGATAATCCTGGGGAAAGATCGAACCCACCTTCTTTGGAATCATTATAACTTCAGCGGTCTTCCACGCGGATGGGAAGTACTGGGTCCTTAGCATAACATTGACTATCGCCACGAGATAAGTTAAGGACTTCCGCGAAAGCGCAGCGCCTTATTAGTGATTTGATCCTCTCCAGGTGTTTTACGCACTTTAAGGTCTTTAATATGACCTTGAATGTCTGCTGGTGTGCAATGCGGGATTTCGAGAGATTTCGCTGATGTGCTAAGCAGATCTTCGGTTGAAGAAGCTTCTGAAGAAGAATCTTCTGATGAAGAAAAATCACCAACGGTAGCGCGACTGTCACTGACGCCGTTGGCCCTAAAATATCTCCTGACAGATCTTACCATGTGCTGCTCCTCGTCGAGGTCACTATCAAGATCATAGTTGGGGGAGAACTGTCTTTCCATGGCATCGGCGAAAACCTCAACCTTTTCTTCTGCCCTGAAGACAATACCTCCAGGACCGTGGATGTGTGGGATTTGTTCACGATTTCCGTTTTTCAGCGACTTCGCCACTCTCCAGCGAGGAATGCTTGAGTCAAGCATCTCTGCCCGAAAGTCGTTCCATTGCTCATTGCGGAATTCATGAAGAGTATTTCTTACTTCATGAACACGATTCGTCGCTCTGCGAATGTCATAGGGATGACAACGCCTTTTCGCTTGCTTAATTGCAGCCCTTCTATGAGAAATTCTCTGACGAATGTCTGCTGGTAGAAAAGGTCTGCCGTGTCGCTGCACGGGAAGTACAGCTGCACGCTGCAGAGCTTGCTGAACAAAACTTGTCCACTCCACTTGAGCCGCATCTATACCGTTCTCATCATCTATGATCTGAATATTGGGGAACTCTCTGAGGAGCGACTTGTATATCTCACAATCAACGCGTTTCCTTGGAGGGGTTTCATCCTCCACGATCTGCTCATTACCCACTTCCAAAACGATGGGAATATGATCGCTTGAGATGTCATACATGATTCGAGAAGTGATACTGTATCTACAGTCATTGGATATTGTCTGAAGGTGATTAAATAGGTGGTGCGTCAGCCCCTCAGTACTATGTATGAGGTAGGCATTTCGTACTATCACATGGTTGTACAGTCGGATGCCACTGGTGGAATTCAACCTAGAATGCCATGCTCGATGTTTGCAGTTGAAGTCCCCTGCCACAATAAGAGGACCTGAGCAGTCTAAAAGGACTTACAGATCCGCCTCTTGCAGCCTGATACCACACCTGACATACACCGATGTGATTTTTAACGACACACCTCCCGTCATATTGACCATCAGGGAAGTCGCTCTGCATCTCAGCGTTTGTGCTTCTGTGGTAGTCATTACCGTATTTTACTAGCACTGCCAAGCCGCCACCCCGTCCAAACAATCTATCATATCGACCAGTTCTGGATGTATGAAGCTGTACACGCTAGTTGGGGAGACCGAAGCCAGACGAGTCTGTCGGCGGCATTATGGAGGAGACCTCTGCGCGAGTCTTCACGTTCTTGTGGGGAATGAGCGAATGTGACGTATCTGGTACATCCAAAACAACTTATAACCCCATGCGCTCTTTAGCTTTGGGAGACTGGATGTCATTTTTGGGAGCGGGGAGCGGCGAGCAGGCTTTTCTCGTTTTAAGCGTTGTCATTTTGACATTGTAATCATTACTCCGCGTGATCCAGGCGTGGGCGTGATACAGGATCGTTCAGGCTGTTGTCGCGGCATACTGTATAGTAACGGATAATAAACAAATAAACTTTCACCGGAGAGATACATAAATATAAAATATGTTGTCATTGACAACAATCTGTGTTTTGTCTTATTAAAAAGATTTCGGTGGTCTAAACATTAGTGAAAGGTAATTTATACATATGTGGTTTTATTTGGCAATAAAATCACGGAGTTCTAGAGCCACAACTAACTGATTAGATTATTTGTAATTTGGGCAAGGGTACTTATACTGTACTAGTGATGTATTTTTCTAAAGCATTTGCTGTGGTTAACTATGACACTCTAATATCCAAAATAAAATACCACCCACTTTCTGATGTTACTCTGTTTGTTTTCAAATTGTATGTAGACAAAAATAAGTAAGAAAAAGCCAAGGAGCTTATGTTAGTACTGAAGTTGCTTCCGGTGTTCCACAGGGATCCGCATTTGGTCCCTTATAGTTCTTAATCTATCCTTTGACTTGCACATTGTTGTTCAGAAAATTGCAAGCAACAAGTAAGAACAAGCCAAGGAGTTTCTGCTAGTACTGATGTTGCTTCCGGTGGTCCACAGGGATCCGCACTTGGTCCCTTATAGTTCTTAATATATCCTATGACTCGTACATTGTTGTTCAGAAAATTGCAAGCATCAAGTAAGAACAAGCCAAGGAGTTTCTGCTAGTAATGATGTTGCTTCCGGTGTTCCACAGGGATCCGCACTTGGTCCCTTATAGCTTTTAATCTATCCTTTGGACTTGCGCATTGTTTCAGATCACTGATGCATAATTACGATAAGAGAACGTCATGATGACCACCTCGTTATACCTCTTCGCCACACTTTATTGTATCAAAGGTCTTTTACGAACAGTTACATCAAGTTAGACAAGTGACTCTCAGTGCGTATTCTTAATCATTCATTCTTGTTTAGGCTTTTAAATAGTATAATGTTGTGTTGTATGTGTGAGCTTTTGCATGTTTCGTTCATATTGTGGTTTAGTGAGAGGGTAGCCAACAAGCTAAACAGAGAACGTGTAAGGTTGCCAATAAAGTCACGTTGTTGGAACGACATAATACTTTTCTGTCATGCACTTCTGAACGCCTTTTTCATTTTTCATAACGTGTGGGTCGTTTACCTACTGCGCGTTTTGCCACAATTGCTTTTTTTGTTTTGCCGCACCCCATTTCCACGTCCAACACTAATGTTTTGTTGGCTGTTTGCTGCATCGTAACAAAAACGAGCATTATTTGCGCTTTTATATGCCTGGGGAAATGTACTCTCTCTTTACTCCTCATATACGGAACAAGCACCGCTGTATGAACTGTGATCACTAGTAGTTATTCTTTAAGCAATTTTGCAGATTGCCATGCTCACTATTAGCTAACATTTCAGTGATTTGAAGATCGTTTCTGTTAGAGAAAACTGCCCTATACACGATCATCATTATTGTAAATAGTAGCTAAGGCGTTTCAGCAGCACAAAAGTAAAAAAAAAAAATAAATGAGAAAATTCTCACCGTTCATAGAAAATAAATTTCAAGTCCAGCTTTGTCACTTGTAAGTATTTTTGAAATTTGTCTGCGATAGATTCAAAGACACATATGATCGACGTAGCCAAGCATCACTGTAGGCTTTTAGGGTAAACTCCTTTCCTAAATGAATGCAGCAGATAGCTAAATTCGCATACGTAATTTACCTCAGTTTTATACATAAAAAAATTCATTTTTCCGCAAACAAAAAAGAAATCACGAACGATCTTGACAAACGATCTGCTTGCGCTCGTGAAACCGCGGTAGCATTTCGAAGACCCTCACGCTAAATTCAAGTAATATGCACAATTCCGATATTGCTATATAGGTGTGCCGTTTTTGTTTTTTTTAGAACCGATGTGTAAAGGTTTCGTTTACCAAAGCGGCCAGCACCGGAATCGATCTGATCGAGGTGCAGGACCTGATTAAGTTCTGTTCAGGTTTGATTTTTACGTAACCTGACATCTGGATGATCTTAAGACTTACGTTTATATTTTTCAAGACCTAATCTCCGCGTCCTACTTTTAAGACACCTTGTATTTTTAGCAAGTACATTTCGCAAGGCAGTTCTTGCTCTCATAAATGCCACAGCACTTTAAATTCCCCCGTCGTAAACATGTGTTCTAGTTTTTTCTCTCAGGAGCCGCGTTTTTTGGCGCACGCTGGAACGAGGTGCCGGAGCTTCGTGGCAGCTATCCAGAAGGGGATGAGTCTCATCGGCAATTCTCGAGAGGGTGGTTATCTATACCGCGGGACGTCATCCGGGGTACAGAATGCCCAAGCACGTCTGGCCGTTTAATATTTATTGGGCAATCTGTCAGTAAAGACTCTGCTCGGCAAGGAAGCTGTCGAAGGCGTGTACTTTATTATTGAAACGTATGTCTCCACTGTAAAGTGGCATTCTTTATGTAATAAATGCGTTTTAACACAATTCTATCAAATCGTTGTCTTGCTCTGTTCGACACAAGGTATTACACTCGGTGAAATAGGATATGTCTACTTTCCGGCCCTGTGACCTTTACTAACCATATATAACGTAGTTTCCGAACTTTTAGCAATCATCAACAGGCTATTGATGTGCTCTCCAAAAAAATGGCCACTATGTTTACGCTGTATTTGGACGCATACAATTCTATCGTCAAGACCACGTTGCCAACTATAATGTTCTATACTAAATGACATATAAATCCGAACACCCAGTTTAAATGGTTTCATTTTAATAAAATTTTGTATAAGTACTTAATGAAGCATAATAAGTAAATGATATAAATTTCAAAATGATTGCACTGCTTTATAAAGCCCTTTGACCTTTAATAATGTGTGGATGCACCCTGATGTGCTACGCATTCTCCAACGCGCCTAGGCATGCTTCTGATCAGGTGGTCAATGTCCTCCTGTGGTATCTCATTCCAGGCAACCACCAACTCCTCTCGAAGTGCTTCTAGAGTCTGAGGAGGACGTTGCAAATTGAGCAATCTCCTACCCATCATATCCCACACGTGCTCAACTGGGGATAAGTCGTGAGATCTTGGTGGCCATGGTAACAATGTGACATCATTATGTTGAAAGAAGTCTATTGTGACTCTTGCAACATGTGGTCGGTCATTATCTTGTTGGAAAGTTGGATCTGCCAGGGTGTCAAGATAGGGTAAAAGATGGGGTTCTAGAACTTCGTGGATATAACGCTGCGCGTTCATGTTACCTCTGATGAAGATTAAAGGTGACCTGGAACCATAAGCTATAGCACCCCAAGCTATAACTCCAACAGTGTGATGAACATGTCTTTCAACAAAAAACTGTGGATTCCTCCTTTCACCACGTCGCCTTCTAACACTGGCACGACCATCGTGCATGCCTAAACAAAATCGAGACTCGTCACTAAAGACAATACTGTTCCATTCCTGATCCCAGAGTGACCGTTGTCTGCACCACTCAAGGCGATTACGTCGGTGTTCTCGAGTTAAAGGGAGGACTCAGTGTGGCCGGTATGAAAACAAGCCAAAACTTCTCATTCGCCTCTTCTCCTCCGCCAACGTTGATTCTTTACTGCGGCTGAAATATTCATTTTTAGAGCGTTAGTGAATTAAAAAAAAGCAGTATAAAAACCGGGTGTTCGGATTTATATGTCACTTAGTATATTAAAAGAAAATTTTAATCTGTAGATATCTGAATCATATAACAACTTTTTGATATATATATATATATATATATATATATATACGTCTGTTGTCATTGTTTTTGTTTGTTTGTTCTGTGTTTTTTCTATATCTTGGTATATTAGTTCATTCAATTTTTTCCACAAAACGTTTTCTCTTGTACTATTTTGAGTTCCATAATTGTATTTTCATTCTTTTTAGCCCTAAAAAATTCGTCAAATAAACGCCGAAATGACTATTTTTAACATTTTTTTTATATCCCAATTGGTTGAACAAATTATAAGTTTATGTTTCAAGTAAGACTGGAGTAATTCCTTCCAGAAGTAGTAAAAAAAAATTCTATTTTTAATCTTAGATCGGTCTGCCCTCAACCTCTCGCGTAAGTAATTCTAAGATTTCGTATTCGCAGAATCTCTCAACGAACGAAAAGGAAATCCATTCCGGTAAGAGATGAGTAGCAATGCTGACTCCTAAAAGCGATGTTCGACAAGTATACCAGGTGTCACAAAAGTATCGTATAGGCCTTGTAGCTTGCCAGGCAAGGTATTTTTGAAATAGGTCAATGCCAGGTTCTTATAATATTGAACAATGGGTTCAATGGTGACCTTTGATTTGACCATGCTGTTAATTTTTTTTTCAATTATAGCAACCTATTTAGAAACCGGTGACCAAAGAACGAAAAACTCTAGATGTATTAAAAATCTAAGCTCCATGTCACCTCTAAAGGATAAATGAAGGTCAGATATTCAGGCTATATAAAGGTCCTAGCTTAGTAGGATTATTGGTGAAACAATCAAGATCGGACCTTTTGTAACCTTAAACAGAGATGTTAATATTGACCATGAATTGGGCCTTGTGCCTCATGTTCAAGGTCATAACAACAGTTGAAGCAAGAAGTATACCTTGAAATGACCTTGAAGGTGAGGTTCTACATTGAATCCTGCCTTAAAGTAAGTAAAGACCTGAAGATCCAGGAATTTTTCTTAGCCACACATATTTGACATTCATTTGACGTTTGGCGTCGGATTTGATCATAGGTTTTTTAGACGTAGAGTTGTCCGACTCTTAGCTTGCTGATGTCAAAAAGGATCTTTCTATACTAAGTGACATATAAATCCGAACACCCAGTTTAAATGGTTTTATTTTAATAAAAGTTGGTGAATGTATTTATCTTACTGTAAATAACAAGTGAAAAAATTGTCAGCCTTATCAGTTGGACATTCCGGTTTTTATACTGCTTTTTTTTAATTCACTAACGCTCTAAAAATGAATATTTCAGCCGCAGTAAGGAATCAATGTTGGCGGATTTTGGTTCTTGACATCTTTTACGATCGGTTACGATGCCTAGAGTACGGAGACCTGTACGATTTCGTCAACTTAGTGAGTTTGATAGGGGCCGTATAGTGGGACTTCGGGAAGCTGGACCTTCTTTTCGGGCAATTGCAGTTAGAGTGCAAAGAAGTGTAGACACTGTGGTTAGGTGTTGTCAGGCATGGCTTCGAGAAGGCCGTACGCAAAGAGCAAGGGGCACTGGACGCCGCCGTAGAACAACAGACCGTGAAGATCGCCGCCTAAGATTATTGGCCTTAAGGGACCGTTTCTCCACTACCAGGTCCATTGTAAATGAATGGTTTGCAGAACACAGAAGACCTATTGGCATGCGAAGTGTTTACCGACGAATGAGAAGTTTTGGGTTGTTTTCATACCGGCCACACTGGGTCCTCCCTTTAACTCGAGAACACCGACGTAATCGCCTTGAGTGGTGCAGACAACGGTCACTCTGGGATCAGGAATGGAACAGTATTGTCTTTAGTGACGAGTTTCGATCTTGTTTAGGCATGCACGATGGTCGTGCCAGGGTTAGAAGGCGACGTGGTGAAAGGAGGAATCCACAGTTTTTTGTTGAAAGACATGTTCATCACACTGTTGGAGTTATGGTTTGGGGTGCTATAGCTTATGGTTCCAGGTCACCTTTAATCTTCATCAGAGGTAACATGAACGCGCAGCTTTATATCCTCGAAGTTCTAGAACCCCATCTCTTACTCTATCTTGACACCCTGGCAGATCCAACTTTCCAACAAGATAATGCCCGACCACATGTTGCAAGAGTCACAATAGACTTCTTTCAACATAGTGATGTCACATTGTTACCATGGCCACCAAGATCTCCCGACTTATCCCCAATTGAGCACGTGTGGGATATGATGGGTAGGAGATTGCTCAATTTGCAACGTCCTCCTCAGACTCTAGAAACACTTCAAGAGGAGTTGGTGGTTGCCTGGAATGAGATACCACAGGAGGACATTGACCACCTGATCAGAAGCATGCCTAGGCGCGTTGGAGAATGCGTAGCACATCAGGGTGCATCCACACAGTATTAAAGGTCAAAGGGCTTTAAAGCAGTGCAATCGTTTTGAAATTTTTATCATTTACTTATTATGCTTCATTAAGTACTTATACAAAATTTTATTAAAATAAAACCATTTAAACTGAGTGTTCGGATTTATGTGTCACTTAGTATATTTGAAAAAATATTGTTGACCTTGAAATAACTTTGAAGGTCAAGGCGAATTGAACAACTTGCTCAAAGTGTAGACTTGACCTTGGTCTTTTCCAGCAGTCTAATACTTTTGTTACGTCTGGTACACTTTTGAGCATAAGCCGGATATTTGTTGCTGCCTTTGCGCAGGCACAGCGTTCATTTGACCTCCAAAAACAGCTTTGACCTCTGACTTTTCGGACGTAGAATTATCCGTTCTTTTGCTTGCCGATGTGTACAAAAGGGGCACTCCATTAAAAACAAATGTCGACCTCGGAATAGCTTTGAAGACGAGGTTCAAGGTCAAATTGAACGACTTGCTCAAAGTTAGTATAGACCGGATCTTGGTTTTAAAATACCTTACTGTTGTTTGTACCGCGGTTAGTAGGTTATTTGTTACAATCTTTGGCATCGATATATAATTTTGGTCCCACTGGGCTATGCTATAGTGATTCAAGTCAAAATTGAGAGCGAAACTTTTTGAAATCGGATATTTGTTGAGCGGAACC
The DNA here is from genome assembly GCA_963669975.1 of Acanthoscelides obtectus. Classification (NCBI taxonomy): domain Eukaryota; kingdom Metazoa; phylum Arthropoda; class Insecta; order Coleoptera; family Chrysomelidae; genus Acanthoscelides; species Acanthoscelides obtectus. The sequence continues at coordinate 13,778,166 of CAVLJG010000005.1, forward strand.
TCAGGACACTCTCGCTAGGCCCGCCGCTGTACATTAAATCTTAATTTGAGTTTAAGTGCTTTGCCTTGATAGTCGAAATATTTATGTTAGTGTCAGACGAGTCATAAAACAGCTTCGTGAAGAAAGAGGGGTGTTTACTTTGGACTAAGACCATCCTGATTCCCGTCCATACAACTTAACTTCAAGCACTACTTTTCTCAAAAAACGCAGCAAATCTAATATTTGCTAACAAAGAGTAGTTGAGGAAGCTTCTGATAAAGACGGCTTTCTCTAATATTGGACAACTGTTATAGCACTACCAGATTAGAAAGTCGTCAAAAAGATTCTATAATTTTACTTGCAAATTTCAAGCAATTTAGTTAGCATTTAAAAGTAATAACTGGTATTCAAATTAAAATATACCCTTCGGTCTCGTGTTACTCCACGCAGAAGGGCTGAATAAGAATGAGGTGGTAGCGCAAAGCAAGTACTTGATAAATGAAGTGTATAATGAATGAGCGAGCTGAGGTGGAGTTATAACAACCGACCGTCAAAGTCTCAGTGCAGTCTATATTTAGCTAAAATTAAAACGTAAATTGACTATATTGGTGATGCACCGAGTATGAACAATAGAAAAATAATGAGTTCAATAAACTCTCATGTTACATGTCTTCCACTTTGAACTATGACGTAATTAGTCGGATTCTATTCTATTCTAAAGTAAATGACCAGTAGAGAAAATTATCCTAACCTGAAGCGGACCTTTTATCTCATTGCTTCTGCATTCTCTGAAACTTCATTATTGCCAAGTGTAAATAGTAGCTTAGCAGTCGCTATTTTCGCGTTGCATGTTGCTTGTTTGAACCACATCATTTGGTTAAGCCCACTATCCATCATTTTGTTGAAGTTCCTTCTCAGGAGTCTTGGTTTGACAAGTGATTTTTTGAAAATGTTTTTATCAGCATTTCGTAGTATTATTTATAAGATGAAGACAAATGATGCTTAATACTGAAAAGTAATTTTTATATTCTTTTAAGTCATACTTTCTGCTACTTTGCATATTTTTAAAGCCATAATTTTCGACACATGCCTCTACGATTCTCAAAACAGCCAACGGAAAAAACGTTTGGACCTTGATGAAATGGCCCCAGTGTATGAGTGCATCTGGCTAGAATTATTCAAAATACCTTTTTTCTAAATAACTGTGAAGTGTTACCTAATTTTGCAAAACTAGAAGCCATCACTGAACCATTCATAAAGGCATTGATTAGCTGATTGATAGCGCGTGTCTTCAGTTTTAATCAAAATCGATCTTACACTGTTGCACATTTTCATAGGTTGATGGAAAAACGGAAATCACGCAAGTATGATTTTCCCTCATTTTGTAATTATAAGACGATGTTCCTAATAGGTGGGTCGAAACCCCGCACCCGCGGGATACATTTTCTAGCCCCGACAACCTGGTACAAATTTGCAAAAACTTGGTACATTCACCTTTAAAAATACATCGCTAGAAGAAAAATCTAAGTCGCATCTTATACGAATAGGAGTATAAAGGAATATAGAGAATTGTATGTGAGAAATTCTCTGAGCCTTCTTTTAAAAACTGTTATTGATTAGATACTCTTTAAAGATTCTGGTAATTTGTTATATAGTCTGGGTAACATAACTGTGGGACTTTTTGAAGTCAACAACAGCCTGTGAGCATTTTCTTTAATATGTGTAGCAGTTACAGACATACAATGAATGTCAGTCCTCTTATTTTTTCTTATAAGATCAGGGATGGTTCAATGGTTTTCGAGATATAAGCGCCTTAAGGTCTAATAAACCTTAAAATTTTCTACGTTAATATTTAAATGAAAAGTATTGTTTTTGCGGTTGTCAGAGATCGAAATTAAAGTTGAAGTTGTCCCCTGCAAAACTCGGAAGAATATTTTAGGGTTAGTTGATTTTAAACATGCGATTTAAATGTAAGAAACGCGCAACGGGCTAGCCCTCATCTGGATTTTTTCTTTAAATTGAAATAAAAACTTTTTAAACAAATTCCAAAGATTGTTTTTTCACTCTAACGTATCCTTAGGTTTTTGGGGCATTCTGAACAAAAAAGGTGCCTTAGAACTTGTCTCTGAAGTTGATGCAATATTTGCAAAAGTGCAAATATGTCATTTTCAACAAAAAAAAAAAAACTATTGACACAACCCCAATCCATTTCAGAGGGTATTTTTATAGTAAACCTTTCTTTTTTAATTATTAACCAATCGCCGGCTCAGTTGGTAGTCTGTGTGAGAGAACCACTGTGCTCGCTTTCAATTAACAACTGAAAAACAAAATGCTTACATACCTCCTGAAATCCTTTGGGACTTTGTCAATGGATGTTTGAAGAATCTTAAGCAACACTGACAACAATAAAGTTTTCGTTTCTTGATATTGTTTTGCAGGATCGATAATGGCATATTTCGAATTTTTGACAAACATTGTATTACTTATATCACCTTTTGTGCAATACCTTTTAGTTCAGAATGGCTCAGGTAATCCCGAAAAATTTCAACCGGACAAAAAACAACTTTTGTAATTAATTAAAAAAAAAAATACGTAGATTTGGGCCTAGCAACATGCAGTAAGAAGACATCCGAATTAGACTACTTTTTCCATCACATCAGATGCGAAGATATCGCCCGAACTATGGCGAATATATCTTCCATACCTTAGATGGATACAACTATTTAGAAATTACAATTAAGTTGGCTTGCCCTACTCTAGTGTCGATGGCGGAGAAATTTATACCAACGTGTATGTTCGTAATGAGACAGATGATATATTTATAGGAGCTTTTTTTGTTTTTCTTGGACGCACTATAATCCTTACTTGAGATGGAGAAAATCCGCGCAACATATACTCAGCTTGTACTAACTGGGACACTGACAGAGGAATCGCGGGAGAGTCGAAAAACTTACAAGTGGCAATAACTGCGTTTATGTTTTTTTATCCAGCACTGCACAAGCTTTTTATTGCCGCTTTATTAGCATGAAGTATGCAAAGCACGATGCGTGGATGAAAGTGCGTATTTTACAAGACTCCACTCCAAGACTATGAAACCACCTACGCTCCCCGTAGTTGTAGTGTTACATTTTCCTACTTGAGCGTACTATTTTTACACACCAATGAATCATTGAAGAAACTTGACAGACTCACTGTTATCTCGCGAGAAGTCCTGATATTCAAATGATAAAGAAAAATTGAAAACAGAATGCAACATGTCATGCCAACAGCAATAAAGCTTTCGCCCACACAAGAAAAATATTCACTGACATACTGTTTTGATTAAGACCTACCTGTGACTCAACGTATCACCTTCTACGACCCAATTCTTCCTCTTCTTTCACCTTGTTCACGTATCATCCCGCAGGAGCACTCGAGATCAGGTAAAACCGCCGCGTAACCGCTAAAACACATCCGCATGCCGCTGGCCTGGATTCTCTTTTGTTATGATCCTCCTGCAGGAAACCAGCACGCGTGCGTCGACTCAGCAGGAACGCCGCGTCCTGAACGACGACAGGGTGGTTATTGATTGGGCGGGATGTACGGGAAAGAAACAGGGCTGGAACAAGGGGCAGCAAAAGGGGCAGGACCGAATTGACGAAATTTTGGACGATGAAAGGGTGGTTATTGATTAGGCGAGATGCACCAGAAAGAGACAGGGTTGGATTAAGGGGCAAGAACGCAGAACGCGTGCGTCGATTGGGCGAGTTGCGCGGGGAAAAGACAGAGTTGTACTAAGGGTTAACCTAGGGGACAGGAAATTTCGGTTTCGCTTCTATTATCCTTTTCCAGGAAGCAGAGCAGGGACGGTATGTCCTGGATGATGACATACGAGGGATGTCTTTTAAGTTTTGCATATAGAAACATAGTAGGCTGCACGGATCGAACGTCAGTACTGAATGTTAACCTCACTCTTTAGTAAACTTAAATTCAAAGTTTCACAACAATACTTGCAGTGTTCTCACTACAGTGAATCCTTAAGTGTCACCAAGTCATTAGAAAAATGGAACTGAGAACATTTTCGAGCCATAATTTATTACAACTTTCAGAGACAATTATCGTAACAAGAATGCCCTGCTGAGTTACTGTCTGTTTTCGGAAACGAAGCGCCACATCAGTCGACAATTTCATTTCATGAAGTCGTTAAGTTATTGTCAATATCATTTTTATGTGCCGACGACACTTAAATTTATGCCTCTTTTAAACCTGATCTGTCAGAAGTTATAACGAACCGTCTGAATACCGACTTGAATAACCTTCTAAAAGCCTCTGAAGAACACTTGTTAAAGATAAACCCTAGTAAATCGACGGCTATATTGGTTTGTAATCCTACAGAAACGAATTAGAAAATGATATTAAGCTCAAACTAGGGGACAATATAATGTCATTTAGGGATTCCGTGAAGGATTTGGGCTTAGTGGTTGACTCTAAACTGAAGTTTAGAGAACACATTACTCTGTGCCTAAGACAAGCATATCCAATGTTAAAAATAATCTACCCCCATAGACATTACCTATCACAAAATGCTAAGGCCACGCTCTGCGAAGCTTTAATGTTGTCCAACTTTGCTGATATGGTATATGGCCCATTTCTTGATAGTGTAGAACTAAAATGGATTCAAAAAGCTCAGAATTCTTATCTGAGATTGATATCACTGATCAACAGCTAAAAAATATCCTAAATAAAATCAACAAAATTTTACTATTTTTAATGTGCTAAAACCGGAATGAAACTTATTTTTTCAATATTAGTTCAAGTTTTACAGATACGGTAATTATATGTGTTCCTGCTGTGACAGTGTTAATATACTGTAATTCACAAGAATGCACGTGCTACATTTTTATATTCGGCAAGGAAAGATGATGTAATCGGCATTATTGTGTTACATTATACATACGTGTACATTATATTGTTTTATATTAGCCATTTCTTCCTCAGTTGGCTGACAGCGTTCATGCAAGTTGTCTCGAAAGTGTGTAAACAATCCAGATCAGTTTTGTTACGTGTGTGGTGATGTGACTTTTACGTCTCAGAGACGGTCTATTACTCCACTAATAACAAAGGCATATCAGCTTTATTTCGGTTGTAAACTAGGTGATCAAGACAAACAGTGGGCACCCCACATCTGCTGTAATACATGTGCTTCAAGTCTGAGGAGCTGGTTAAATGGCAAAAAACGGTCTATGCGCTTTGCTGTCCCAATGGTTTGGAGAGAGCCTACAAATCATATTAATGATTGTTACTTTTGCATGGTACCTTGTGTTGGACAAGCCACAGGTATGTCCAAGAAAAAAAATTCGGCTATTAACTACCCAAACATACCATCTGCGATGAGACCTGTGCCTCACAGTGACGAAAATCCTATTCCAAAACCTCCAGAATCCTACACTTGCGAATCAGAAAACGAATCAGATCATGGCGATCGAGTGATTCGTCAGGAAGAAGATATGCCATCAACGTCAAGAGATCCTGATTTTATACCGAGCACGTCATGCCACCAACCGCACAAAATAACACAGTCAGAACTAAATGATCTTGTAAGAGATTTAGAACTTCCAAAATGTAAGGCAGAGTTACTTGGATCAAGACTGCAGCAGTGGAACTTGTTAGAAGACGATGTTTCGGTATGTGTTTTTCGTAAACGCCACAAAGACTTAGAACCATTTTTCAATATGGAGAATAACTTGGTTTTCTGCAGTAACATTAACGGCTTACTGGCGGCTTTAAATATAAACTATAACTCAGAAGAATGGAGATTGTTTATAATCAGTTCAACATTGAGTTTAAAGGCAGTGTTATTGCATATTGGAAATATTTTACCATCTCTTCCTGTAGGGTATGCAGTTCACATGAAAGAATCACATGACAATATGAAGTACCTATTGACATGCATAAAATACGATGAGCACCAATGGCATATTTGTGGCGATTTGAAAGTTGTTGCACTTTTACTTGGGCTGCAGCTAGGCTACACAAAGTTTTGCTGTTTTTTTGTGTGAATGGGACAGTCGGGCAAAGGCACTTCATTACACCAGACAAAAATGGCCTGTTCGTCAATTCCTAGAGCCAGGTCAAATAAATGTACAGCATATGCCATTAGTAGATTCGAGAAAATTTTTCTTACCACCACTGCATATCAAGTTGGGCCTAATGAAAAACTTTGTCAAGGCATTAGATAGAGATGGGTCAGCTTTTCAATAGCTGCGTCAGAAATTTCCAAGACTAAGTGAGGCAAAGGTTAAAGAAGGTATTTTTGTTGGGCCACAGATTCGAAATATTTTGAAAGATACACAGTTTGAAAACACTTTAACAGGTATTGAAAAAACTGCTTGGAATGATTTCCGTCTGGTGGTCACTAATTTCTTGGGAAATAGAAAAGCTGACAACTATAAAACCCTTGTCAAAAATATGCTGTCATCGTATCAAAAGAAGGGCTGTAGTATGTCTCTTAAGATACATTTCCTACACTCACACCTGGACTTTTTTCCTGATAATTGCGGAGCCGTAAGTGATGAGCACGCCGAACGTTTTCATCAGGATGTTTCAACAATGGAAAAAAGGTACCAGGGAAAGTGGAATCCTTCCATGCTTGCAGACTACTGTTGGACTCTTGGTAGAGATGCTCCAGAAACGATCCATAAAAGAACAGCAAAAAGACAGCGCATATAGTGATTCTTATAAGTATATGAATCTTGTTACTTTTTTTAATATATCCTTAAAAATAAAAAGTTTTTTTCTAAACCGCAACTAATTTTTTTATTTCATTGTCATATTTGGATTCAGCGCCCCAAAATTAACAAAGAAGTGCACTTTTCCCACAAGATACAATTAAAAAACTAAAATTTGTTGTCCAGTGATTTGGCATAAGGGGTAGATACAAAGTATCCCACAAACCACCTGAACTGGGATAGTTGAATATGGCTCAGAGATGTACCTTGCACTCTACTTCCTTTTTTTTACAAGATTATAAAATATAAAAGCCCCTCTTATCTTCACTTAAAAATTAGTAACCGGGCTGATGTACATAATCTAAACATTAGAAGATTGAGTTTGATTACAATACCATCACACAATAAAGAATCATTTAATAAATTATTCTCATATCAAATTGCCCTTTTGGTAAATAAATTCAAAATTAAAGATTTTTCTTTCTCGGTAGCTACATTTAAGAGGAACCTTAAAAGTGATTTACGGTCTCAGGTATCATAAAAAACATATCTCCTGCACCCCCTTTTCTCTTGTTATTTTTCCCCTATTCTGGCTTTCTCTTTCTCACTCTAAATTTCCATTTCTCTACTTACTATACTTGGCTATATTTCTTAATATGAGAACTTTATTAATTATCAATGTCTTGATAGTCATTTGAATTATTATAGAATTGTTTAATTTTTTTTGTTTTTTTTGGCTCTAGCAGCTGCTTTTTTAAGGGGCAACCTGATGTAGCCCTTTATTCTCTTAAGGCTTTTTTAAATTTTTATATACTGTTTAATCAGGTTAATAAATATTATTATTATTATTAAATATTGTGGAATCGGATAGGTCTAACTGAAAAACAAAATAAATATATCAAAGACATCTTTGTGTCAGATAGCTGGGAAACCCTCGTTAAGGCAGCAATGAAAAAGGTCATTTTAAAGTTGTTTAGATGATAGCCAAAGATTTTTACTGGACTAATAATTTAGAGAAGAATATAACAAATCGAGAAACTTTCGAAAATAAATTAAAAGTAGAACAGATGACAATCCAGTGGATGCTCTTTAAAAAGTCGGATCCATTTAAAATCCATTTTAAATACTCAAATCAAGATTTTGCTCCATTTGATTCAGTTAGCGTGTCTAAAAGGAACTCTTCTAAAAGGTTTTGAAGAGCTGAATCTGTTATATCCAAAAGGACGTAAAGTTGATATAAAACAGGAAAAGGACCTATTGGCTCTCATATGTTTTATTCCTCCCATCTATCACGAGTTCTATAAAAACCTGAAAACTACCCATGATCAAGACGATGAGACTAATTCTTATAGGGATGAAAGCGAATGCGAAATTAGTTATTATTTCTTTGGACTAATAAACATTTTTTGTTTAAAGTTTGTTTTTTTCTGACTGTCCAGTCATTTTTTCAGCAATGGTCTATCCCACCGAATCAACTCATTTCCTTGCAAAATGACAATTTATCGTTAATTCAAAAGTGGCCTAACCCATACTTTTTTGTAAAATTTCGTTTTTCCCATAATATTTAAATAACATTTAAAATACGACATCTTATAGAAACTGTTGCGGTGACAAAATCAAATTGAAACAGAAATACCTTCTTTACAAAGAAACAAAAAAGCGAAAATTTAATTTGCATTTTTCTCAAAACTATCCTTTTGGCTTAGGTCACTCTTGCTCTGATTACGCTTATATCACTGTCTGCCTTCATAACTTCTATGCCCTGCGTTCCTGTTCTGTCTCATTTTGTTCCAAAAACAATGTATACTTTATCTGAAGTCACTTGAAACACTGTGAAATGCCGGGTGCGTTTTATATATCTATATTTAACACGCTCTGTTGCTGCAAAAATCGCCAATTTTGATATATATATATATATACAGGGTGACTTTGAAGTTGAGTCATTAATTTTCAGATAATGATTGTAGAAGGAAGATAAACCAAAATATGTGTGTAAAAATAAAAAAAAAATAAAAAAATTTTTTTACCTTGTTTTATAAAGTATCCTCCCAACAAGTATTTCAGTGCGGACCTGTATTTGATCGTGAGGTGCCCTGTGAGGTCTTAAGTCACCTGATTCACGAGCCCGTTGTACTACATTAACAAAGGCACGAGGGGTTGATTGCACTCGATTGGGAAACCGGTCCGCATAAACATGTGCCATTTTTTATTTCGTTTGAGCCACGCAACAGACACTATTCACACGCGACTGACACTGAATGTATGTATAACTGAACTGAATGAAATAAAAACGTCGTTCCAAATTCTTTCGCTTTTTTGTTTCCCATGCGATGAACCGATAAGGTGGATTATATCTGTTGTTGCCAAACACGAGTACATGATATTATTATTGAGACAGGGCGGTACTCAAACTTCCAAAGGGCTATAACTTTGTTACTTTAATTTTACCAGAAAAATGGTAAAGGAAAAAAACATTTCTTTTGATCAGATCTACTCACTGTTAAAATAAATGACTCAACTTCGAAGTCACCCTGTATATATAAGATCAAAGGCAGTTTCACCGGTCCACGTGGAGTAAAGCACGCCTATGCGTGGACATAGCCAATGAGAAAGCGTGTATTTCAGAGCTCCGAACAAGTGCAGGTGGCTACTGAAAATTGAAACAGTTTAGCCAGTGCCGTGTAGCGGTGAATAAACGTGTTTTCTTTAGTCTATCCGTGTTTTTTTCATAGATTTTATTAGTTTGTGTGTTTTTGACTTTTGAATACCCAGTTTACTTGTTGATTTAACTGTTGTGTTGATTGTTCTTGTGTGTCCTAAATATGGCTCTTTGGAGACCTTGGGAAAATGCTCCAAGCCACGAGGAGATGGTTGATGAACCTGTGCAGGCAGAATTCTTTCATAAAGATTTAGAGGAACAGACCCAAAGAGTAATCCTAAATATGTATGATTGTCTGAAAAACGAAAATCCAGATTCCTCGCAAAATCAAATTTTAAACAGAATTTGTATCCTGACAAAAATCAGTCGGTCTACCATTTATCGGGTTATAAAAAGGGGAGATGCAGTCAACCATTCCTTCCACAGAAAGCGCATAGGGCAAAAATTAAAAAGAATAGACGTGGGTTTTCAGGAAGATATTCGTCGTATAATATACGGATTTTATAAAGAAAATTTGGTACCCACGTTGGAAATGATACGGCATAAATTAAAAGATTATGCTGAAGATTTTTATAATTACAAATGCTTAGACTCACTGCACTGTATTTTAAAACTGGTGATTATGGAGTCGTCTCGAATCGTTGCATTGCGCCAAGAATTTTTGCACAAAGTTAAAATCTATAGAAAGCAGAAAAGAAATCTGATTTACCTGGATGAAACGTGGTATGATACCCATGATGTTGTGCAGTACGGCTGCGTTGACGACAGCAACAAGTGCATTTTAAATGCACCATGCAACCGTGGAAAACGAATCATTATTCTCCATGCTGGCAGTGAAAATGGATTTATACCTAATGCCTTGCTGTTATCTGCCAAAAATATCAAAGAATCATGTGCCGACTATCATGAGGACATGACCTCCGACTTATTTGAAAAGTGGCTAGAGCAGCAGTTAATACCAAACATATCCCCAAATTCAGTGATTATTATGGACAATGCGCCATACCATTCCCGACAGAAAAACAAAATTCCGAATACAGGCACAAAAAAACAAGACATTATTGATTTTATGAAGGATAAGGGAATGGAAATACCACAAAAATCAACCAAAGCCATATTATTGGATCTTATTAAAAGACAAAAATTTGAAAAAGAGTATGTTGTTGACAATCTGCTTCAGCAAAATGGCCATGAAGTATTACGTCTACCTCCCTATTACTGCATTTTTAACCCGATTGAGTTGGTCTGGGCTGCTTTAAAAAAAAAGTAAGAAAACATAATCAGACCCCTCAATTAAGTGAATCGCTATTGGCCACAATAAGAGATGCAGTATCTCATATTGCTGCCACAGACCTATGGAAGCAGTGTTCTAGGCATATTATTGAAAAAGAAAATGAATATTGTGTTTTGCCTTCTGTAAATCCCGTTGTAATTCCTCTACAAGATGACTCTAGCGACAGCTCCGAAGTCGAGGATGATATATAAATACCTATAATGTAAGTCTTTATATACCTTTTTATATACCTACCTGCTATGTAAATATTTGCCTATGTCAAACGTTGGAATTCTGTAATTTTTCCATTTCTTAACTTTCAGTCAACATAAATTAAACTCCCAATATAAGTATTTTTTATCCCAAATCAAAAAAATAAGAAGATAGTAAAATCCATTTATATAAAAACATTATTATTATCGTTCCAAATAAATGACCGCACGCCTATGATACGTCATGAAATTACAAAGGACGCGCCGACCAAAGGTTTTTATGCTATTTCAAGTGACTTCAGATAAAGTATACCTATATCTAACTCAAGAATATGATTTGCCTGCTGCCCACGACCTTGCAACCCACAAATTAGTTGGTCAATTGGCTGCCCCGTCACCACGTGACCCCGGTTGCATTGTTTTGGGCAGAAGGACACCAAAGCAGTCGTTGCGTCATTCCTCCATAGATGGCGTTCGTGGACTACTCGAGATTATATATCAAAGTACACCTTGTAATCAGAACTCTAATATTACTAACAAAACAGGTAAAAAATTAATGGCGTACAAAACCTCGATAGTTAATTTGCTTTCCCAGATGACTAATGGTTTTCTTATTTACGAAAACTCTTTTCCACGTAATTACCCAAAACAAGTGCTCATCACACATTTATGTGGTAACCCATTGATTATTGGAACAATGCCGTTCACTTAGAGGCCTCAAACAATAAGTTGCGGAGAAATTTTGGTGCTATTGGATGATGGCTACTCTAAGACTAGTCGATCTTCTCTGTACGCTCTGGTGTTTTTCTCCGACTAAAAACTCAAAATTACAATACGCTCAACTACTGGTCGCCATTTTGATATATGCTTCTCAAGCAATGTGTGTTATGGTATCATATCGAGCCTCTGTAAGGGAAGACGGCTTCCAGGTACGATCTATCGCCATACTCTTGGATTTTTTGGCCGTCGCTATAGCTGCATTCACCAATATAGTCTCCATAGCTCAAGCAATGGTCTTTAAGAGAAAAGAGGCACTCAAGTTGAAATATGAGATCGACTACCTCCAGAAGCTTTATGGTTACTCTACTCCCAATGTAATATCAATCTTACTATCGGAAGCTCTACTAATAGCGACTTTGGTGTATGATGCAGCGATGTTCCGAGTGACTTTGGCTACTTGGTATATATGGTTGCCATGGCATTTGAGCTGCATCATGACTTCTTACAACGTCCTCCTAATCACGTCATACGTCGAAGCCCTTTACTATCCATTCAAGAAATGCAATGATGGTTTTCGTAAGAAATGGAAGTTATGTCAAAACCAAAATAGACCACTGCCATACCAAGATTTCGAACAGTACAAGAGTGGTCATGCAAGGGTTTGTAACGTGGTGAAGCTAGTAAATGACTGCTTTGGAGTACGGAGCTTACTCTTTATCATTACAATTCAAGCTTTGTTGATTCGCGTGATGTATATTCCACTGAAGCTGTATCTACATGGCATACATGGAACTAATCTTCTAAGGGTAACACCAGGCTTCATAGGCTACTGTATGAGTTTCCTGGTGAGTAAAATATTTGTATATTGTATTTTACTCAGTTGGCTAACCAGACCTGTCGGACTATAACAGTCCAAAAAGGTTTTTAACCCAAAGCCAAGGCCAATGGACCGTTCTGTGAGACAAAGTGTTCTACGTGCATCGTCACATAGCAAATATTCTAAGCATATTATGAATGATATTGATTCGTCTGCTGAATACTCAGTTCTTAAGGAACAAGCAGTGACGGATGCAAAACTGGAACATCAAGTGTGTATCTTTTAGCAGAGTTTTTGACCGAAATTGAAGCTGCATTTTTGTCTAACAAAGAGAGGCTTCAGGAATGCATATCTTGTAGCGTGATGGACAGCATTTCGAGCGTTGACGGGGCCATTACATTTCATCATATTTAGGGCCAAAACTTGATAATAAAAATAGTTTAAAAAATAAAAAATTAAAGGATTTCCGTATAAGTTTTCTTTGGCCTTAGGAACAAGATATCGAGATGCAGTGTTCGCGGGCTTGTTTAGACATCGTTTTGCTAATTAAAAAAAAATCATACCCGTGCATTTAGTTTTTTGGAGAAAATTAATCATCTCTGTAGGAATGCCGAAAAAGCTCTCTACCGGCCACTTGTCAAAACTAACACAACTTCGAATATTATAAAATATGTAGCCCAAAAATAGCTCTTTTCAACCAGACCAAGTTTGTTAAAATCGGCTCAGGCGTTTCGAGGATACAGGATGCTGTTTTTGAAATGGCTCAGATTATTCACGAATTTAAAGATCATGTATTTTTTTATTTTTATATAGCGGAATTTTTATATTTTTTTTCTTGGCCGTTTTAGATTCCCAGATACAGTACCTCGCATTCTTAGTTGGGCACCCTGTATATTGAGTTTCTGGTTAAGCAGACAATAAGATCAACAAATCCTTTAATTTACAGCAAAGGTCCTACGACCCGAGGCATAATTATGTTCGACCTCATTTTTACCTGTAGTGTATTAAAATGACCGAAAATTTTTTCATAGTGCAATTTTTTGCTTTTTGAATAAAAAAACTGATTCTTCGCACTTTTCAACATAAAAAAGCTCTCCTGAGAGTTTTCGTTATAGTTGGCCGTTTTTGAGATATTTCGATTTTTAAGGTTCGATGCATTTTTAATTATTTATGGAAAAATAATATTTTTTTCCATTTTCCATTTGGGCATTACATGTAATTAAGATGATCGTTCAGATTTTGTTTTTAAACACAGCAATAATTCCTAACTCCAAATAAACACAAAGAAACAGAATATTAATTTGTTTAATTTTCCAATATTATTTTTAACAAATTAAATTAATTATTTACAACTAAAATGCTATTGGATAGTTACTACAAACATACAAAATCTAAAGTAGTTGCTCGAAATGTAAACCCAATTGTTCAATACACAATTCACATCTACGAATGATCGAACGTGGTATAGCATTATTCAAATAAGGCCTTATTTCATCACATGCATTCCTGATTCTGTCTATTAGCATATGTCTTGTGGTTACAGGAGTCTGGTACACTTTTTCTTTTAGAAATCCCCACACAAAGAAATCTAATGGATTCAGGTCAGGGGATCGTGGAGGCCAGGCGACTGGTCCTCCACGGCCGATCCATCTTTCTGGATAATTTTCGTCCAGCCAGTTTCTAACTATTCTCTGGACAACCATCAATCTGGATTCAGGCCAATCTTCTTGAATCTAACATAACATCATCCCACATATTTGCATGTTCAGCCTTTAAAAAGGTCGCAGCATTTAACCTTGCAGGCAAAAGGTAGGGTCCAAATAGTCGATTACGGTAGATACCAATCCACACGTTTACACTAAATTCATGCTGAAAATTTCTTTCCCGAACTGCATGCGAATTTTCATGCGACCAAATATGTTGATTATGAAAATTTACCAGTCCACGTCTAGTGAAGCATGACACATCGGTCCATAAAACGTTACTTAAAAACTCCCTATTATTATCAGTTCTATCAAGAATCCACTGACAAAATGTGATTCTTCGTTCTCCGTCCCCTGGCTGTAGTCCTTGCACAGGTTGCAAATGGTAACGACGTCTAAGGTCATTTCTAAGAACACCGTGAACATGGCTTGCTGAAATTCCCAAGGCACCAGAAACTCTCCTAACACTTGTGGTTGGATCTCTATCAAACTCACGCGGAATCGTACGGGTAAATCTGCGCTGACGAACATTCATGTTTTGATCCCTTTGGAGATTTCCAAAACCATTTTCAATTATTTGGCGATGCACTCTTACAAATACTGAGCGAGTTGGATGTCGTCTGTTTGGAAATCTTCGTGCGTATTCTCTGGCTGCTTCTGCTGCGTTTTCATATAGAAAGCCATACACAAAATGAATATCCGCTAACTCTTGATTGAAGAATAAAAATGGCATTTTTATAAAACTTACAAAAAAAAATAGGTAAAAGAAACTAAATTTCGTGCATTCACAATTGCAAAAAACGTTTCAGGTTTCAACAGACAACAAAACTAACTGTCAACTAATTGACGTTTAACCTTATTCTGCTTTCAATTTCAAAAATATTTGCAGGCACAGCCTACTTCTAAAAATTATCGAGATACTGACTTTTTAACGTTATTTTATCATAAATAATTAAAAATGCATCGAACCCTAAAAATAGAAATCTCTCAAAAACGGCTAACTATAACGAAAATTCACAAGAGAGCTTTTTTATGTTGAAAAGTGCGGAGAATCATTTTTTACGTTCAAAAAGCAAAAAATTGCACCAAGAAAAAATTTTTGGTCATTTTAAGACACTACAGGTACAGTAGAGGGCGCCCTCTAGCGGCTACAGTAAAACTATGGTTCGTTTTGTCGTACCAAAAAACCCTTGTATACCAATTTTCACTGTTATACATCAAATATTGTTCGAAATATTTAAAAAAAAATATTTTAGAAAGTAAATTTAAACACTCTGTATTTCGGAAGCCACGCATTTTTCGACCCATGTTTATATACACTTTATGCATTAATTTTAAAAGTTCTATCGAATCTAAAAGTTATGCAACAATAAACTGAAACACCCTGTATACAGAGATTGTTAATGTGCGAAAAAATGTTATTTACATTCATCACAAGCATCGTGACATAGCACCTATTTCCCTCAAATGGATCATTCTGTGTAATGATGAGCCAACACTAATAAATAAAAAATAATAGATATCAAACGATGGCTATCAATATGTCAGACGTTCCTTATTATCGTCAATCACTCACTTTTTTGCTACTTACTCAAACAAAAAGCAATACTTCAAATATTGTATGGTCAATCACTTGGAACATTTTATTTGCTATTCGTTTACGAAATACACCACTCATCATAATGACGTTAGCAGAGAAAAAACATCGGTGTCGTTGTACAATAGATACTCTCAAAATACTCGATACAGTTTGCAGTTTGTTGTGTTTTTCACCAACAAAAATCGCGAAAGCAAAACATGTCCAATTATTTGCAGGTATCTTGATATGTTCTCTTCAAGTGACCGGTATAGTGTTTGCTTACCAGTTCACTGTCAGCAAGGCGGACTTTCAAAGTCAGACAATCCTTAACCTTCTAGACTTCTTGACTGTAACATTGTCGACCTCAGCAAATATCGTATCAGTTGTGCAGGCGTTGATTGTCAAAAGAAAACATCTGTACAAGTTAAAGCAAGAGATTGTATATCTGCAGAAGTGCTACATGTACAAAAATAGCAATGTCAAGTCGACTTTGCTACCAGTAGCGCTTTTTATATCAATTTTAATATTTGACGCATTAGCAATAGCGGTACCAATAGACATATGGAGACATTGGATGTTCTGGTACCTCAACAGTTTCATGAGCACGATCAACATACTCCAGTCTATCTCATATATCGAAGCTCTGCACTACGCCTTCAAGAAGTTCAATGGTGATATTTGGAAGAGTTGGATGTCATGTCATCTATACCAGAGATCCATATCCCGCAAGGATTTCAAATACTTCAAGCGCCACCACGAAAGAATTTGTGATACAGTGAAGCTGGTCAATAGTTGTTTTGGAGTGCAGATCTTTTGCTTCATCATGCTGGTTGAGTGTGCACTGATTCGAGTAGCATACCTGCCGTTGAAATTGTATCTCCAGGCACTACACGGGTCTGCACTTATTAAGATTACACTGGCCGCCGTTGGGTATTCCTTGAGCTTTCTAGTAAGTAATGATCGTTTGACCGTCTTTAAGGATAATCAATTATCTTTGATAAGACTGAAATTCTAGCTGATTCGACTTTACATTAAGTAGCATGACCTTGAAGGTGTCCCAGCCTATGAGGACAGAAAAATTATACGCATATCCTCATTTTTTTCCATTTGACTATAACAAGTCAAAACATATACATAGGGTAGGATCGCCTAAGAGTACGCGTTCCATAAGAGTACGCGATCGCCATTTTTTTATTGTTATCCCCGCCAGTCGGCTGTCGTCTCGTCAGTAGTTAGTTGTTAGTTGTCCCAAGAGTTTGTGTAGTTTTGCTGACAATTTTTAACAAATGCGTAACATATATGCGGAAAAAATAGTTTTCCTGAAATTACATGTAATATTTTGAACTTACTGGGTAAGTAATATTTAATTAAATTTTTATAAAAAATCGTAAATATGCCTTAAACAGTAATGTTTACAGTTGATCCTTAGCGACATACATACAGTTTTTCTGGTTGCCTAAATTTGTAACTCAGTGTTTAAATTTTTCATGTCAAGGTTCCTAAGAGTACGCAGGCAAAGAGTACGCATGCGAACTCTTAGGATTCGTGCGTACTCTTAGGGACACATGAAATGACTTCTTATTATTTGTTTTAGTTTGTTATAATGGGTAAATACAAGCGAAAGAGCGATAGATCATTAAAATTTACTCAAGAAATCATCGACCAAGCAAGGGACCGCATCGCAAAAGGGGAAAGTAAAAGATCGGTCGCAAAGTCCTTTCATGTGAATGAGTGTACATTAAGAAAAAGATTGCGAGAGGTAATAATAAACTGACGATTTTAACGTCAAAATGCAATTTTATTTTTATTTTAGGGTACTATTCCATCTAGTCTGGGTAGATTTAAGCCTGTATTTTCACAAGCACAGGAAAAGGAATTGGCTGACCATATCAAAGATCTAGATAACAGATTTTATGGACTGCGTATGAAAGATGTTAGGTACTTGGCCTTTCAGTATGCAGAATTAAATAAAATTCCGCATAGGTTTAATACAGAAAACAAGATGGCGGGGAAACACTGGGTACAAGATTTTGCAGCAAGAAATACTTTGTCTCTCAGAGCTCCAGAAAAATGCAGCTTAGGTCGCGCTATCGGCTTTAATAAAGTTCAGTGTCAACGCTTTTTCGAAAATTTAAAAATAGTTTACGAAAAATTAAAACTACCACCACACAGGATCTTTAATATGGACGAGACGGGATTATCTACCGTACCAAACAAGCTCCCAAAAGTTTATGCTTGTAAAGGGAAGAAAACTGTGTCAAAAGTTGTATCAGGTGAACGAGGTCAGCTAGTTACGGCTGTATGCTGCATGAGCGCTGGTGGTACTTGGGTTCCGCCAGGTCTTATTTTCGCAAGAAAAAGAATGAAGGAGGAACTTTTTTTTGGAGCACCTCCTGGGACATTAAAAATGATCTCAGATTCAGGTTATATGAACACTGATTTGTTTGTAATTTGGTTGCGACATTTTTGCGACTTTGTAAAACCATCCGAAACAGATCCAGTGGTTTTAATAATGGACAATCACACATCTCATTGCTCATTGGAGACCATTTTATTCTCTAGAAGTCATTTTATAACGCTACTAACCCTACCTCCTCATGCAAGCCATAAAATTCAACCCTTAGATAAAGGATTTTTCTTTCCCTTAAAAACAGCTTTTTCAAACGAATGCGATAAATGGATGGTCAACAACCCTGGACGCCCTATTACTTTAAAAGAAATGGCTGCCATTTTCCATTTTGCTTATTCAAAAGTCACTACTATAGAAATATGTGAAAAATCATTTGCTTGCACTGGGTTGTTTCCTTATAACCCAGACGTTTTTAGTGATTTAGATTTTGCTCCATCTGAGGTCACAAACAGACCACATCTAGACCTGGCCCAAGAAACTCAATCTGAAATACAAAGAATCGAATCATCTGTTGAAGAGAGTTCATTTGATGACGATTGCACTCTTGCAGAAGTAAGAAATACCATAATAAAAGAAAACTTAAAATTAACCGAAGAAAAGCAATCTACGATTCCCGAACCACAAAGTTCAGACGTTACTGAAAGTACAGCTTACTTTAAAGCAGCTCCTAAGGAACTAAGTGAACCAGGTACAAGTGGCTATATCCCGCCTAAAAACGATAAGGAAAAATTATTTGAAAATGAGCAAACTAGAACACCAAGTCCAAAAAGTACAGGCTTTACCAAAATTTCAACTTATGTTGAGGCTACGTCTGCGGCACCGATTGATCTAGGTTTAAGTGTTTGTATTACTCCTAAAATGATTTTACCGTTACCAAAAGCTACCCATGAACAAGTAAGAAGAACTAAATCTAAAAAGTCGGAAATCCTGTCATCTACCCCATACAAAGACAAATTGTTGGAAGAAAAAGATAGGCGTAAAGAAGGCCTAAAGAAAAAGGGAGGAAAAAGAAAAGTTTTTGGTGATTCTGGGCAAAATACAGAAATCCAGAAGAAGAAAAAAGTTGACACTGAAAAAGACAATACGATTTGTCCCGGATGTTCCGAGCATTATTCTACATCCGATTGGATTAAGTGTCACTTGTGTCAAACATGGTGGCATGATGACTGCTCTAATTATCTAGGAAATGGCCTATTTTCTTGTGACTTATGCCTACATTTAAAAGAATAAGTTTAGGTACAGCCAATTGGGCGATATATCTTACCGCGTACTCTTTGGTTTACATGCGTACTCTTTAGGACACAATTGAGTACTCTTAAGGAACCTGTATCCTAAGAGTACGCATTTTATTGTTTTTGTTTAAACTTTTATATTTTCGTTAAATGTTAAAATGTATGGCAAAATTTGTCTTTTAAGTTTAGATTAGTATGTAAGCTAAAATATTTTGAATAAAAATTTCAACTTAAAGCATTTCAATTATTTTTAAACAAAGTAAATTGGTTAAGTGCGTACTCTTGTGCGATCCTACCCTATGTTCTAATGGAACTCGGCACGGCTTGCCCTGGTTCGAGGTACATAAAGCTTTATTTACAATTATTTTGACATTGTTTAAAATTAGAGGTTACACTTTTTAAAAAAAGAACTTTAATTTTTTTGGGATAGCCTAGTGAACAGCTCTGACTTTGTGTTAAAGATCAAAATCTTAATTCAACGTCATGTTGACTTCCAAAGCCATAGTGATCGGTGAACGTAAAGCAGTAAAATATCAAATTTGTCAGTTATTTCGAAGCTGCTGGCCAGCATGCCATAAATGCCTGGGCAGGCAGCGACAAGCAAAAAGAAGCGAAAGTTAAGTGCTGATGTTAGCTTCAACGCGGAGTAAATGAAGTTTGAACAGTTGCGGGAGTATGCATTTTCGTAGCCGGCCTTGGCCAAAATTGTAGAATATAAATTGTTTGCTCGATACAATACGACCAAAAATCTCAAAGCGATCTATTTCAGGTCTTTGCATGGCAGCTGGCGCGATACTCCATCAGAACAACAGCAGAAGCAAGAAAGCTCTCCCAGATCAGTCACAACATCCACATGAGGCTTCCTAGCCGCCCTCAAAGCCATCAAGAGAAAGCTATGAAAGAACAGATAATGCTCCTAGCTGAACGTACCAATGAAAAAAGTGTTTGCTTTTCCACTATCATGTTTACTATAGATAATTCTATGCTGTTGATGATTTTCAACTCTGTAACTACATACCTCATAATTTTATTACAGTATTGAAGTTAACAGTAAAATTTGAAAGACGACTTTTGTAACGCGTGTCACTTTGTTGCAGAAACTCTTTTAGATTGAAGTGATCTTCTGACTTTAACCGAAGGGTAATTTTACCAAAAGAAGGCAGTTAGGCAAGGTGTATACCTTAGAAAAATGTGGACTGGTGTCTAACTACCAGTTGTTTTTATTTGCCAAGAGATGCATGCGGTGTTGCCAGATGAATTCCTTGTTTTGGTGAATACATTGTCCAGCACATGTTTGGAAACTTATTCACGGTGGGGATATTTATCGCTGATTTGTAGCTAACCAAAGATATTTTTCAATCAATGTGTACATCATTTATTTAGGTGCATCCACATCAAGCAACTGCAAAGATACTTGACACTCTAACTCTTCTTCACGGTGTTTGATTATGTCTCATAGCGCCTTAAAGATTTTCTCATCAAAGCATAAGTCTTCTACATTTATGCCTGTCACTGACTATCTGACAAGATATAAACCAGCAATGTCTGAAGATCACAGAATAGCCAAAGCCTCTTCTAATTACTACTTTTTTATTCTCAAACAGTGAATGGAAACAAAAACGTCGTCTGTCACACCCAATTTGTGGTGTGTATGCAAGAGAGAGTAGCAGTCGCGTTGAGACGGCTTCTGCATCGTACAATTTCTATGGGAAAGTTTTAGCGCAAGTGGTGTACAGATGAGATGCTATTTTTATATGAAATTGTGCGCCAAGCACAGTGAAAAGTACTTATTTAGGTCAATATGAATAGCAGCCTCTAAATGTTTTTTGTTAGTTTGAAAACACTGCACGCCTGCTTCGATGGTAGATGCCGTGCCATCTATGTGCGAGTCGCTAAGCCAAAAGCGGTTTCTTGACAGATGTCAAGCCATCTATGAGCTCTTGGTTTGCTCATATTTTTGATGTAAAGCAGTAAACCAGGTCAATCAAGCCAACTGGCGGATTTAAAGTGCCATGTCTCTTGATGTAACTACTTAACTCTGTAGAACATCAAATCGTATAAACTGATGATTAATTTAGAAGTAATTTTTTTAAAAGCATAACAAATAAAAGCTTTCCGTACATTTTTCTGATCAAAGAAAACAAGCACTATTGACACTTAGCTATTGAATACTGTTTCTGATGGTACTGCAGCTGGTGTGGTCCGCTTCGAGTTTCAATGTGTGTCTGTTGAAGGAACAGGCCAATAAAATAAAGTAACTATATTATCCAATAATTTACAGTTTGTACAAAAAATATCAATCTGTTAACAAAATCAATAAGGCTCACTGGAAATATGGACAGTCTTTCTTTGTGTCTGTCTCCACACAGTAGGTTCCGCGAGCACTGAAAGAAATAACTTACTTCAGTAACTAAGAAACATTTTTAGAGTAGGATGATGTTAGTAGAGGAACACAAGAGGCTAAATGAGTAGCTACTTTAGCGTCGTTGGACCTAATATTGGGTTTTGAAGATTAGGTCACAGAAAGAAAAATAAAGTTTATATGTTATTGGTTAAAAAAATTGCTGGAAATTATTTTCAGCCCCCTAAAACAGCGGCTAGGAGGTGTCACTATTAACTTATAATTAGAAATACCGTTTCTCGGAAACCCCAAATGCATTGGTATTATCATGTTTCATTATTTATGAAGTTCATGAATACTCCTACGAACTGTTGAAAAGCGCATGTCGTTATCTTCATTCGTTATAACGTGTTTTTGCGTGTTTGTGACCCTCTCTTTATCTTAGTACAGGGTGGGCCATGAATTAGTTAACATTTGAAAAAATCGTACGAAAAAAAAACATTTGAGATATTTTAAAAATTGTTTATTCGCAAGAAAGCTAATTAGTTGGAATTCATTTCTTGAAAATTGTATCATCTAAATGACCACCGTTACGATTGTTGCACTCTTCTAAACGTGTACCTAGGTTTTCGAATACTCGTCGGCATAAAGACTGCGAGATCGCCAACATCTCTTCGTTGATGTTTTCTTTCAGTTGATGGGCTTATCGATGTAGACAGGACTTTTTAAATAACCCCATAAAAAAAGTCTGGTGGGGATAGATCTGGACTTCTGGGTGGCCATGGGATGTCGCCTCGTCTGGAAATGAGCTTTTCCGGATACATTTCTGTGACCACCGGCAGGGACTCGTTGGATGTGTGACATGTGGCTCTATCTTGTTGAAACCATGTGTTACGATTATATCTAGCTAATTCCAGTAGCATCGTTGCCAAGACTCCCGTGATATTTTCACATACTCAGCAGAATTAACAGTAACTGAATGGCCGCGAGAATCTTCAAAGAAGTAGGGGCCAATGATTCTTTTTGCTGAAATTGCAGCCCATACAGTTACTTTAGGAGGGTAAAGTGGCTTCTTGTGGTTAGCTTTGGGATTTTCGTTGCTCCAGTACCTGTAATTCTGTTTATTCACATATCCGTTGAGGTGCAAATGGGCTTCGTCAGAAAATAAGAGATTGTCAAAATTACTGAATCGAGCTAACATCGTTTCGGCATACGACATGCACAAATTTAAATCATTTGGTTTTAGTTCCTGCACTATCTGGATCTTATATGGATGTAATTTCAAATCTAATCTCAAAATACGGCGTAATGATGTGCGGGATAATCCTAATTCAGCCGAAGTGGAAACTTGCTCCGAGCAGTCCGTGGGCCGCCGGTTTGCTTCACGTTAAGTGTAGATCCCGTCTCTTCGAACTTCTTCACCGATTTCGTTATCAAAGGAGCACTCGGACACGGATTTATTATATATTAAAAAATCTGTCGCTACAAATATTTAACAAACATTTTTGAAAATATTTAATTAATATTTAATGCAATCGGGGTAGCTCCTGAAGATGATGGCATAGACCATCAAAAGATTGAGTTCTAAGTTAACAGAGCGTACTTTGCAAAAAATGTTCCGTCTTCTACTTTCTCCTAATGAGTTAATTGGCAATTAACTATGTCCACTGTATATTATTATTACATATACTCCTCTATCTCATAGTGGTGACTATGGCAATTATAAACGCGATCTTAGGACGCCCATCATATTGGATTTAAAATGCGTCTGTCTCATTAAGTCCTTTCATTTGATATCCATAGCATATGGATGCTATACGCCATTTTCGGCAGTCGCCATATTGGGCCTAAAATGACGTCACTATGCTTGGATTCAAAGTGGCCGCAGTGTCTCGGGGAGAAGACGTGTGTAAAAACCTCAGCTTAATTGGTTACGGTTAACTACTTCAGTTCCAAGTTTTGTCCCACACATTCTAACATACTAACTAAGATACAAACAATCATGTTGAATAACAGCTTGTAACAAAGGTATATTTTCTTACTTAAAAGGAGTATTTTCGCCCATGGGTATGCTTTTTCCTGGAACGACTCCCCATTTTGAACTGCTTCTTTTTGGACATTCGGATGAGCATGGCCTGCCGATAATAGGTTTATTGTTAAGCATCAGGGTCCTGGCAAAGTAACAAGCACTTTGGAAATGACTACATCGAACTTGCTCTGAAAAAAAGACGTATTATCCATTCAGTATATTTGAAAGTTCATAAATGTACATATATCTAGTAGGTAACAACAAAATGCATACAACAATTTCCATGACTAGGGCTACATAACTGGCGTAGAAATTTGGAAATGTTGACCCCCCTGTGAAGAAGGTAGCGAACGTTTTCCTAAGAGACTAGCTTTTTTGAGGTATACAGTTATATGTACATTTGAGTCGCCTCTCTCAACAAATTGTTGTGAGACTTCTAAAAATGAAATCCATATAAAAGACTTCAGTCCTTTCTGCTTTATTCAACCACCTTTCATGCTTTCAAATGTAGGCCATACTTGATTTTAGGGAATATGGCGCTAGTTAGGCTTCGGCACGGGTATCATGTAAAAAACCTACAAAACGTCAAAAAAAACCTATAAGATGTCAACTTGCAGACTAGGTAGTTTTTAGGGCGCAAACAGTCATTCCACGTTTGCTCTCTAGGATCGTTTTGAACGTCCATCTATGAAGGAATCACTCAACTAAACTACACGTATTATTGGTTGCATAGTTTTGTGAGGCTGAGTGAACCGTGTCTGTAGTTTTTATCTCTGAGAAGAAAGTTGGTTGAATAGCAAGATCGCATTTGAAATCATCACCGCGCCCGCGTTCTGTGTAATTACTGTTAGCATGTATATGGCTTGTATACTTCGACAGGGTACAGTGAATATAATTATTACTGATCTCTCTCATTTTTGAAATTCAACAAATTTGTATATGTAATTTCCAGAATGTGCAATTAATTTTTAGCTTTGAATCTCGATTAAGAGTATTTGAGACAAGAATCCAATGGAATTATCATCAACACATACAACTTACAGCTTAGACCTCCAGTAATACCATCTCTCAGCAGATTCTACATAAAATCAGAGCCAAACATTAATAACTAAAGCATCATGACATTTAGGCAACACGTACAACTAAGTGCTAAGTTGACATCTTGTAAAAAAACCTACATAATATCAAAAAAAAACTGCATAATGTCAAAAAAAAATCGGCATAATGTCACTTTTTAAAATAGTGAAGGTTCGTCGTCAAAAAACGTCAAAATATGGAAAATAGGTTAGCTTTCTACCACATCTGTCTTTTTCCTAACTACTTTGATCCCCAACCACATAAGCGCCGTCATCGGACGCGAAAACGCACACTCTTGTAGATTCGCTGTAGAATTTTAATCGATGAATTTTTTTATATTTACTTACGTAGTCTAGTTCCATAACAGCTGGGTTGTATACTTCCTCCGTTCACGCAGAAGTCCACTGTGCCAATTTGATTCCTTTCGCCCAAAAATCCTGCATTCGTATGGATGACCTCAACTTGGTGAGCATCTTGTTTATCCAGCCTGAACTCTTTGTGCGCGAAGCGGTCTATCAATGGCCTGGCTGGATCCAATCCTTCAAAATTAGTCAAAGAGGTTAAATTATTCTAAAAATCTATTCTAAATAAAGAAATGGCGTTAAGTAAGTTGACTCTGTCATTAGATCGTAAAGGAAAAAGGTTAACTGCCAACATGTATAGTATAACAAAAAATTAAATGATCTTCCTCCCCTGAGAGGAACTCGTGAAAACCCCCCAAATTGCACACAAAATCATGCTAAATATGTAAATTTTAAGGCGTTACAGCCCTGAGAAGTAAAATAAAAGATAGGCTTGCAAAATTCCAGGATGCTGGAACAGAGCGTATCACAACTTGTTAACCTCAGAATTTAATTTTTCACTTGCTGGAACAGATTTGACATGAAAAGTAAATATTGTAACTGAGAAAAATCGTTACTATTGTGATCATGGACCCTGTATATATACAGGGTGGCCCATTTTTTTAATGGAATGCCTCAAATTGCATTGCATATTTGGATAAATCAATTCACAACAAGAAGATTGATATAACATACTATGGGGTCTTAGTAATTAGCTACTGAGGTATAAGGTGTTTTGTCTAGAAAAACCCCCCAATTGGGCAACCCCTCAGTCAGCCATCTTGAAATTTGGAGTGCTGAATTTTATATCAAAAAAAACTTACACACCTCAGTTCTTATCTTATTTGTTATTTTTTCGAATTTTCATTTTTGCTCATACAGGGTGGTAGAAAACGCGAATTGCACTTTTTCTAAAAATTTCAAATGCATCACTCTGTATATTTGTGCATGTTTGGATTGAGGAGGAGGTTTGATTCAGATAAAATCACTAGATTTTGAGTTATTAACCTTTTAATAGAACAACACACCAAAATTAAGGAAAAAAAATCATTCATGGAAACAAAAGACAAACAGTGGGCTAGTTCCATATTGCCACTAAGAGTACAGATCTTACCTGAAAACTAATAACAATCAGAACAGTAGAAATCAGCTTCAAGCGTAATCGAGAAAAACAACTCTAACAACATAAACAAACAACTATCACTACTCAAGACCTAATCTAAAAAACTGCTCGAAAATATCTCCACCATGTTGAATATACAGCCGTAGTCTTTGGATAAATGACCGTTGCATATCCCTCAGCATGTGATCCCTTATGTTTCCTTCTTATTTTCTGGGGTAGATGGTGGATCCTCTCCTCTTGCTTAACGTAGGCCCATAGAAAGAAGTCCATCGGTGTCATATCTGGTGATCTAGGAGGCCAAGATATAGGCCCATCACGACCAATCCAACGATTGTTACTCCTGGAGTCCAAATAGTCACGCACACGATTATGATAATGCGATGTGATAATACGATACTTTAACCAAGAGCAAAGGTCCTGTCAGACTATGACAGATAGAACATTATAATCTAGATTGTTCATAGAGTAACACTATTGAGATGTAAAAGGGTCCACTAGGTGGCACATGTATCGTTGACGCCTTCATTCAACCCCGTGAAATATCATTCTACTCACCTATTATCCTGTGCTGCTTGATGCTCAGATGCTTGCTTGCCATACCGCAGATATGTGCCCCTAGGGAATGCCCCACACACGTTGTTAATTCTGCGTCTCCGCCGTGGTTCATGATGTAAGCATATAAGTGGGCAGTACACATTCCTAAACGGCATAATAAGCAACAGATTACTACGTTGTGACACCTTGTTTTATTTAAAAGCCAAAATGTTGTTCCATGTACTTTGCCCCAGGGAGCATTTATGTATATCAACCTCGAGCTATGTTCGCGTGTTACTCAACATGCTACAAACTGGCATGACATCTAACGTTTGTTCTCTTCTGATTCAGGCTTGTTCAGCATTCTTTACACCAAATTAGACTAGTCATACTATGCGGGTAAACAGTTTCCTCACTTTTGAAATTTCGTAAATAATTCTCTCAATACTTACTATCGAGATATTGAGGTTTCCTGCTTACTGTCTATATAATGTGGTTTGTCTATCTTTTCTCTCGCACATTGTGTGCTATGAGTTAAATTATGGAATGGGGAAAACATAAAACGGTTATGGTGTGGAAAAAAATTCTAATAGATATGGTTCACTTACCTACAAGTCTGGTGTTTGAAAGGGCTGACAGATAACATGGAAACCTTGTTAACCGTTCCCAATCTACAGTGAATATATTGTAGTCTCCCCTCTCGAGATAAGCTGAAAATGTTAGTATTGCTAGTATGAGACCTTCAGAGAAGACTTACTGTGTGAATTTCAACAAAAAGAATGGTGGCTATAGAAATTTAGAAATCAGTTCGCTAATAGGTAAAGCCCGTTTAAAAACGAGACGGGACCAGATTGAGACCCTGCTTGGATTTTGTAGGAGGTCAAAGGCCATCCTGATTACACTGCCATCTAGATCAACATATGAGGCTCATAGATCTAGCAGAAGAGGTCACATGCCGACTCTGCCGAGAGCAAGTAGAAACCCCAGAGCGTCCTCTGTATCACCGCGAAGGCTTTCGTTTCAGAATTAGGAATCACAAATTCCAAGGCTATGAAGTCTGAAGTATCAAGGCTAAACACACGGCTTTAGGCAGTGGGCATGGGGGAGGAACAAGAGGTCCATATGGGTCGTGATTGCGTTTACACTTGTAAGCTAACCCCTTTTCTAATTTAGTAGTCACAAGTCTAAGAAGACTTTCGTTTCAGAATTAGGAATCACAAATTCCAAGGCTCTGAATTCCGAAGTATCAAGGCTAAACACACGGCTTTAGACAGTGTGCATTGGGGTGGAGGGGAGGAACAAAAGGTCCATATGAGTCGTGATAGCGTTTACCTTGTAAGCTAACCCCTTTTCTAATCTAGTAGTCACAAGTCTAAGAAGGCTTTCGTTTCAGAATTAGGAATCGCAAATTCCAAGGCTATGAAGTCTGAAGTATCAATACTAAACACAATGCTTTAGACAGTGTGCATGGGGGAGGAACAAGAGGTCCATATGGGTCGTGATTGCGTTTACAGTTGTAAGCTAACCCCTTTTCTAATCTAGTAGTCACAAGTCTAAGAAGGCTTTCGTTTCAGAATTAGGAATCACAAATTCCAAGGCTATAAATTCTGAAGTATCAAGGCTAAGCACACGGCTTTAGACATTGGGCATGGGGGAGGAACAAGAGGTCCATATGGATCGTGATTGCGTTTACGCTTGTAAGCTAATCTCTTTTCTAATCTAGTAGTCACAAGTCTAAGAAGACTTACGTTTCAGAATTAGGAATCATAAATTCCGAGGCTATGAATTCTGAAGTATTAAGGTTAAACACAATGTTTTAGACAGTGTGCATGGGGAAGGAACAAGAGGTCCATATGGGTCGTGATTGCGTTTACGCTTGTAAGCTAACCCCTTTTCTAATCTAGTATCACAAGTCTAAGAAGGCTTTCGTTTCAGAATTAGGAATCACAAATTCCAAGGCTATAAATTCTAAAGTATCAAGGCTAAAAACAATGCTTTAGACAGTGTGCATTGAGGAGGAACAAGAGGTCCATATGAGTCGTAATTGCGTTTACACTTGTAAGCTAACCCCTTTTCTAATCTAGTAGTCATAAGTCTAAGAAGGATTTCGTTTCAGAATTAGGAATCACAAATTCCGAGGCTATGAAGTCTGAAGTATCAAGGCTAAACACACGGCTTTAGACAGTGGGCATGGGGGAGGAACAAGAGGTCCATATGGATCGTGATTGCGTTTACGCGTGTAAGCTAACCCCTTTTCTAATCTAGTAGTCACAAGTCTAAGAAATCGTCAATCAATCTTCAATCAAATCATCATTGGTACCTACTGTTTCTGAGAAGCGTGATAGGTGTCCTAGCTTCGGTCCCGTTGAAACCATGGATGATGATGACGTTCTTCTTTTCAGGTTCATATCCAGCATATTGCAGCGCATAGTGGTTCCTTACGTCTATCCTAAGTCTCTTTTTACCTGTTGCACTGAACTTGATACATTAAATAGACATTGTGATAATTATATTTTTCTATCTGTTTTATGGAACTGAGTGAACTTGCTCTAGACGACTTGTTTTTACGTTTTTGGGTCATTCTGATAAAAAAATATGCTTATAACGCTGTCCCGAGTAACGTCAAACAAAAAATATTAAATTGTCGCCCAAGTCCCTAAATATTCTTTAGACATCCATTAACAAAATCTCAAAGCATCTAAGGGGGTCTTGTTGCTTTTTAAGTGCTAGGCAATCGGCCTCTTTTGTTCTTGTTTAAACAATTTTTGATGCAAATTTGGACCGGGTAATATGCAAACAAGGGGTCATTTTTGAGTAAGGAGTAAGGAGCATCCGAATATATCCCAGAACAGATGCAAAGATACTTCATGGATTACCCCTCTCCTACTTCAAAGTGAGCATATAAGACTATGGCTATTACCGGTGGAAAAACAATGGGTTGCATGTACAGTTGTACCTTCATCTACCAAAGGAGATATTCTAAAAAAGATACTTACTTCGTGTATAAGTAAAACCTTATATCATTATCTGGACATTCATATACTTTCTTGAGGTTGCATCGCCAGTACCTTAGGTCGACGGCATTCCACAGTAGACAATGGGTGACTTCTGAAATCATAGAAATCATACAAGATAACAAACAATATTTCCAGGGGAGCTCTGAGGCTACAGAATCCACAGCGCGTGACAAGTACCGCTGGTGAACCAAAAAAAAACCGCTATTTGGTCTCCCAGATTCAAAGCGGAATAGGGCTGCGAAAAAGTGAAACAATTTGCATTCAGGAATTT
This sequence comes from Acanthoscelides obtectus, assembly GCA_963669975.1. Classification (NCBI taxonomy): domain Eukaryota; kingdom Metazoa; phylum Arthropoda; class Insecta; order Coleoptera; family Chrysomelidae; genus Acanthoscelides; species Acanthoscelides obtectus. The sequence goes on from CAVLJG010000005.1 coordinate 13,808,190, forward strand.
ACAAACAATGATTGACCTCGACCTACTATCCAGTGATTCGTAATATTGGTTAAAGAGATCATATACTTCAGACATAATGTGGCGCCCTGAAAATGACCACAACCCAGACAGATTTTCATGGTACATTACAAGCACTTAAGCTTTTGACATGATTCGGACGTAATGTTAGGAATTGTAATAACCACAAAACTTTAGATAGCAGAATATTAATCCAATCGCGTAAATTTTGTTACGCAAATTCATCAATTGAAGGTAGACCATTAAAACTGACGAAGCTACAATAAAGAAAAATACACTTTCGCATTTAAAAATCTCTAAAGTCATTCCAATATTTAAAACCGGATCGGTTTATGAACTTTTAAACCATCGGCCAATTTATTTGATCTCGTATTTTGCAAATATTTTTGAAATACTGCTGAAGGATTGGCTTACCTATCACCTTGAGTCGAACCACCGTTTGAACAACAGGCAACTTGGATTTAGACGCAACAGATGAACTACTTCAGCAATAATAATAATATTTATTCGCCAAAATACAAAAAATGGGCAAATAAATATGAAAAAACCACAGAAGGCATCGCCTGTGTGTGGTTTATATCTTAATAACTAACAATCGATCATATATGTGTATAACAATTATTGTTAAATCTAAAAGGTATTAATGTAATTGGAATTTTGTAGTTTTAGTTTTCTATATAATTATGTATAGTCATTCGCTGCACATTACTAACCCAGACTTTCAATTTCCTTCTAAATTTTTTTCCAAAATTAAGTATCTTTATTTCGTTTGGTACTACGTTATATAATTTAGCTGCTAAGAATTTAAATGATTTTTTGAATAATGTTTTGTGTGGTCTTTGGATATTAGATGAGCCTATTCGAAATCGTGTGTTATGCTCGTGTTTATAGGATTTTTTCTTTTTATTACAATACTTATGGTATAAGGTGGTGGCATGTAAGAAATAAAGTTGTCTTGTATCAAGTATCCCTGTTTCTTGATATAAGTTGTTCGTTGGATATAATCTTGGTCTTTGCTTCTCTAACTAGATTGATAAACATATTTTTATATTCTTTATATTTATGGGAGGTATCTACAGATGGCGATGCTTTCATTATTTTGTATAGTTCCTCTTTTTTGTTGGCAGACTTTATCAAACCTTTAGTTATCCAGGGATTCCTGCTTTTGTCAAAATGTTTAATTTTAACTCTGTTTGTACTACATTCAATTAAATATTTTATGCGTTCAATGAGTGTGTTTGCAGCATCATTAACATTCGTTGCACAGAACACTGCTGTCCACGATTCTAATTTGATATTTGCAAGTAGTTTTTTATTATCGACAAAACACCTAAATTTCACTGTTTCATTATTGGAGATGGATCTACTTTTATTTTTTTCTGGTGATGATATAAGTATTACAGTGGGTAAATGATCGGTAATATGGTTTTCAACAATTAACGGTATGTACCGAAAGAAATTTGAAAAATTTTTGATGAAACAATGATCAATGCAAGAACTGGAACTATTATTGACTACTCTTGTTGGTAAATTTATATTTGATATGAATCCATTGCTCTGCATTACAGTGAGGTATTTGTTTACTAATTTAGTATGTTGGAGTATATTAATATTCATATCTCCTATTATGATGTGGTGTGACTGTATGGCATTGTTGTTATCTAACAAAAATTTTTCAAGATTTTCTACAAATGTGTAAATGTTTGATGATGGTGGTCGATAGACAGATGTGACTTTTACACTTTTTTTATTAATTCTCAATATCAAATCCAACACTGTGATACCGTCATCAAATTTAACAAAATCATATCTGTAGTTGATATCATTTCTTACATATACTACCACCCCATCATTCTGGTTGTACGTACCATTATTGTAAAGCGTATCATAACCTTCCAAACAGAAAAAAGATACATCATTAATTTTCCAAGTTTCTGTTAATATTATTATATCAAATTTGTGTTTAATTGTAGTTAGGAAGATATTAAAACAGTCAAAATTTTGGTTTAGGCTTCGTATATTCATGTGATATAAGCTAACATTGAAATTAGAATATTCTAACCATTTATTAAGAGCATTTGCGTCTTGAGCAATATTTGTATTGATATCATTAACCTGAAAATTATTTACGTAGCTATCCATGTAAAATTTTGCAAATGATACGTAGCTCGAAAAACATAAAAAGAACTAAACGCTCAAAACATTATTCTGGATGAATACTGTTTTTGAAAATATAAATACGACGGGCATTTTTTGTCTGTGGGCGAGTGACCAACATCATTATTCTTATTACGCTTAACGTTATAGGTCATAGAGTTAGAACATTTTAAAATGTTTACAGTACAAATTTCACTTCTATGTGCTTGTCCACATTTAATGCACATTTCCGCGCCCCTACATTTTTTGTCTGTGTGACCAAACTTCAAGCATTTTCTACACTGCGATATCTGGTTATTGTCGTAGACAAATAAGTTTTGCCAACCTAGTAGTATTCTTGATTTCTTGTTGATAAATATGTCTCTATTAGCTCTCCAGAAACTTCAGCGAATATAGTATAAGAATTTCGGAATGGTATGTGTCGTACAAAAGTGATTTCGATTTCGTTTTCATTAATGAATGTATTCTGGAATATGATTTCTTCTTTAATTTCTGCTTCTGAAGTTTTTTTTTCAGTTTTGTAGCCTATGATCTTAATTTTCGGTCTCATTTCTCTTGCTCCTGATATATTGTATTTTCCCTTCAACTTAGTTTCTAGTTCATTTTTGAGTTTCTGGTAATAACATTGCTCAACTTGAATTTCGACGCCGCCGTTTTTATATTTATTTACTTTCTCTATCTTGACTTCAATACTTGCTAGATTAATGTTACTAGTTACGTCTTTTCTGGTGTCATTATAATGTTGGGTCCTTTCGGGAGTAACTAATATGGATTTCATGTCATTGTTGTTCTTGTTGTTGCTATTGATTTTAGGAGTATTTTGCTTTAAAATTTGTGAGTATGATGTATTCTCTGACGTTCTTTTCTCAAGTTGTTCTAGTTGATCAGTTACAATAGCCAAAGTAGATACAACGGATTCCTTCTCTACTATGTTGGCAGAAATCAAGTCATATGCTTCCTGTAGTCTACGGTTTTCATTTACCAACTGATATATAAATCTTTCCTTTTCTTCCAAAAGCTGTTTAAGATAATAATTCTCTTTGACAATAGTTTCTTTGGTACTCTTTTCACTTACGCTAATTTGAATATTTGGTTCTAGAGTATCGCTTTCGCATTCATTTTTCTTCTTTTTGGTCATATTGCATATGAACACTCCTTATATCAATTTCTCATAAAGTTCACTTTGACAGAATGAATTTGTCAACAATTGTCAATTTGGTATTACGGCCGCAAAATAGTGTTAGATGATGGAAGGATCTCACCAATTAGCTCCACAAATCTGGCCGACCTCAGGAAGTATTAGATTACACAGCAGCAATTTATCTCGACTGGGAAACTAATGAAATTGACGAAAAGTTCTAGAGCTAGTTAAAGGTAGATAGCTAGTAGTCTAACTTATATATTAATAATGACTTTAGAGATTTCGTTTGAAAGCTTGGAAAACCATTTACATATCAAAGCAGATCTGTTTGATGTGTCAAAGGCTTTCGACTGTGTTCAGCGTACTCTTTTATTGAAAAAAAAACATTTTACCACATTCAATATGGTAGTATTAAGATATCAGATCTTATTGATCAGTTATCATGCATATTTCCGCTCCAACCTGACCTATGCGATTTCGGTGTGGGTACACTCTCCACACATGCAAAAAGTTTTTACCTATCATACATAACGGGCTTGAAAGATAGAGATCCCTGCAAGGTTGAATTCGACAAATGGGGGATACTGACCCTACACTTACATTTTGAGTTGTTTGATGTATGTGAAAGGCAATTGATGTCTCTTCTCCACTCACAATGACTGCTATGAAACTCGCAATAGAGATAATATTTGGCCTAATAGCCATGGCCTTGAAAAAACCAGAAACGGGGTATGGTATTAATTTTTTAATGTGTTGACAAAACCTGTCAAATCGTTTAGTGTCTAACAGAAAAAGCATTCTTCTGTATTGATGAGTATTTGACAAATAACTTTAGTGATATGCTTTTGTAAATGTTCGTATTATTTTTTATTTTAGTCGGTCCCGCGTTTCCAAATGTGTTCATATTTGTTTTACTCTGTCTCATTTTTCCGCTTGTGTGTATGTATAATTATTATACTATCCAGTATTTGCGGCTGTGTCAATGTCCTTATTTATTTTACTCTGTTTCGCTTTTGAATTTTGATTGTTTTCTAAATGCCCTTAAGGCAGACATGTATTTTCAACATGTACTCCTTTCACGTGTGCAAGCACATTAATTTATGTAGTAACACCAATAAGATATTATCCTTATCTGGAGATAACAATATTGATACTTTTCAATGTGCAACATGTCTGGCCTCACCTTCTCAAACTCAACTAACACAAATAATCCATATTAAATAATACTAAATTGCTACAATCCCGATAACAATATTGCAATTCAAATAAGCGCCTAAAGAGAATGCCGCGTTTAACAAACATGTAATCAGCTTAACACATTTTGAATCAAGTGCAGTAGCTAGTAGTTCTCTTTTGAAAATAACGTGTTCCATGTGCCACATTGATACGTTTTTTTTAAGCAACGTTCTGACAAACATCTATCACCTTTCATCCTATCGAAAGGATTCTACCAGGTAGTACCAGTAGAGGCACTCATTACGTGACAAGTGCATTTGTTCCTTCTTCCGTTGGGATAACTACTCACTAATGATCAGTTATAGTACCTGGGCAAATTCAAAATACTATAGGGCGTGCGTTGTGTAAACTATTTTTGATCAAAGAGTCGGTAAACATGTGAATAATTCTCCACGATCATTTCCACGGGAACAGCGATGTAAATTCTGATAAAGCATTGTTGTTAATTCACATCAACCTAAATTTTGAAAACTAGGAATTCTCGATACATCCCTCTTCCTGTATCAGTACTACAGAGAAAACTTGGAAAAAGGGTGAGATCAAGAACATCGTTAACCGAGATCCACTTTCCTAAGCTATAAATCCATCTTGAGTAGTACCTGATAGTACAGTATATCTCATCTTCTAGCATCAGTACTACTAGTCAGGGGAGGAAAGAAATGTAACCAGGTAGTTCTCACTCGGAAAATATGCGTTTGTTTAAACACTAGCAGCTATCATCTCATGTCAGTAACTTATCAGGAAATACGTTAAAGTACCTACTGGAGAACTACTTGTAGATCAGATAGGTAGTACCCAAATAAATTCGGAAAGCTGTTGGTATATGCAGGTAGCTCCTAGCATCCCAGTACCAGTAGTATCAAGGGAAACGTGAAATGATCAGGTGGTACCAGGTTAGCTTGAAATCCCCGAAGCTCGAAAACAAAAGGATCAAAACCGTTCTTAAACCGGAAACACTTTCTCAAATGAAACTAGTACAAGTGTATGTTAAATAGTACCTGATTGCTACAATCTCGTAATTCCAGCAGCACTAATTAACTAAACAGTTCGGTATCACGACTCACCTAGTAACAAAAGCACAAACAAACTAACGATGCACCATGCTGCACAAGTGTATCTCATCTTCCACCATCAGTACCACTAGCCAGGGGAGGAGAGGATTGTAAACAGGCAGTACTCATTCGAAAAACATGTGTTTAATAAAAGACGAGGAACTAGAACGGCGTTCCGCTTCATGGACTACTTTTGCTTGTGAATCGACCAAGTATTAAATCGTACTCGAGCATGGTAATTTGATCAGATGCGACTTTCAGAAATGCGCGACCTGGCGTGGAACCGGCGGTCACCTTAACGGGTTTTGATTGTGGTTGGGTATGGCTTCCACGGAGACGGCACAGATGCAGTAACCATTTCCATCTTCCTCCGAAGAACAAGATCTGTTTCATTTCTATCTTCCTTTATGCTGTATTGCAGTAGCATTGGGACAACTTTGGCAGTTTACAGCGTTAGATACACAATACAGCAAGTCTAAAAACGACATCTTACAAAAATTGTCGCGTTACAAGTTCCATAGAAGCAAGCAATAACCAGCAACAATGACAGTTTTATGTGGCACCCCACAGGGTTCTGTGCTGGGACCACTTTTATTTTCAAAATGCGTAAATGACCTAGGTAGGTAATACAAACGAAAACTTTATACTTATACGTTGTTAAGCACGTATCATGGATAATTCCACTCAAGAACGTCATATGCACTCTTGAACCGCGGTTACTCTTAGCATATGCCTACAGCCATGTAAAAAGGCATTGGAGCTATAGAGAACTAGAAAGGGTTCTACTGTGCAATACCCTTTTATGAATCTTCCTGAAGCACTTAAAACTTCTAGCCTCAGCTCCTTTAGATGTATGCTTAGATTTTTATCGCATGACGGGATATTAAATTTCCATAATACTCACACGTGAGCCTAAGAAAATCCTCATACCATTCGTGAAGGTCATTTCCAACAACGTTTTAAAATAAATATTTGGGCGGGTATTATTGACGATCAGGTAATTGGCCCTCTCGAGTTACCCCCAAAGTTGTCAGTAGAAGGATACCTGAGCTTTCTAGCCAATAGCCTATCAGAACTTTTCTAACAGACATTAGACAACATGCCATTACAACGGAGACAGAATTTGTGGTGTCTTCATGAAGGGGCACCACCACACATTTTTAGAGGCGTCATTTAGTATTTGAATGAACATTATCCAAATCGCTGGATCGGTCCAATAACAACTGAAAGACAACTTCGCGAAAAAAAATTTAATGCGGCTGAAATAATAAATGGACAACTTCGAGGACTTGGAGTAAGAAGAAACTGGGTTCGTCGTAATGAAGCTTGTGTGGAAAGTGGAGGACGACATTTCGAACACCTTCTTTAAATACAAAAAAAGTGCAGTGTGGGTTTTAAAAAGAAAAACAATGTATCAAAGTTGTGTTCCAAATTTTTAAGTGGATTTTTTTAAAACGTTCAATATACTTTCACACACCAGGTGAAGCGCTGAGACAGTTAGTGGTAAGTCCGCTTTTTTTTAATTGTTTGCATTTTACGAGTACATTATCAAATAACGAAATAATATCTAAGAGCCAAAAATAACAAACTCCATCTTTATTTACACTGCGTTCCATCGTAATTTGCGTCTCGCACTGCGGCGTTGTAATATTTTAGTTTACTTTAAAGTCGCTTTTCTCTAACAAAATGCCGTTTTGACCCCCACGTTATATGAAAGTTTCACCCATTTAAACAATGACTATCAAAACGTTTACATCCTGTATACGTTTCCTTTTATTTGGTAAATTGTTCGGATGGCTTTGTTTTATACTTTTTCATTTTTATTACTTTAGGTAGGATACATAGCCACATAATAATCATCTTACTTTCTTTTTTTTGTAATTGTTGTTCTTTCCAAGATTTTTATTGCTTGGTAACTTACTGGCATGGCATGTACACTTTTGCTTCCACTTATTTTGAGCTATGTTAGCACGCAAGTGCAGGGAGCACCAATAAATAAATAACCACAATCTAAGTGAAAATGGCTACCAACTGGCAAAGCCATTCCACGGCTATTACAAACACAAATTCTTAGAGAAATTTTAAAAACTGGCCATTTGAGCGTTTGACTTGCGTATCGTCCGGGATGTTGATACTGTTAAAGCTACTGAGATTATTTCGTACTGCTGAGAAAGAGTTGCTGCTGTATAAAGCTCAGTTATAGCTAAGTTTGGAGAGCTGACTCTACAAATCGCGATCGGTAAAAATTGCTTAACACGCAAGTTAAAAAATCGTAACTTATCAATGACAATTTCGCTACTTTAGGTGAATTTTTGCCTCTCTGATCTCCCCTTCTCCTGGGTCGTATTTCATCTATTTACTTGAAGAGCAGAGAGTAGCTTGTCGCACAGTTATGCTTCATCTTTCCAAAAAAAAAACTCTAGGTAATAGGGCTTCCTTTCACATTTTCTACTCCTTCTACCTTTCATTTATTTTCTCCCTGTAGGCCGAGCATGTAGTTAAAAAACGTGGCTTAGGCTTTACAAGTCAGATGCAATCCTATTATTTAGAAAATAGAACGTATTGTGATTTCGAAGGAATTTCTGATTGTCCCGAAAATAAAATGTATTTCGTGCCATGGACAAGAGAACGTTGGATTTGGTGAACATATTTCACAGTAACACCGATTTGCTGAAGGTCACGTCAATGATCCTTTTCAATGCATTGCCCAATGTCTCTTTTCATTTTGAATATGATTAAGCTGTATAATTATAGACATTCCGCGTTATAATGTTGCATCATGCATATCTCTCGGAAAATTGTAGCTATACAGAAACAACTGATTTAAGGATTATATCCAATAATTTTTGCTTCAGAATCTTCAAGAAAAATGTCTTCTGTCAACCATCCACGATTAATTCGATACCTGTTTCAGTCATGTTTGGTAAATATCTTACTCTTAATCTTCCGTAATTGTTCCAATATACTATACTGTTATGACTGACTTTCCACCTTAAGTACAAATGAATCGGTGAGTCCAAGAACAGTACAAGTCCAAAAAATGGCGTATTGAGTTAAGATAGCCAAATTGTTTAAAATTCGAAGACTCGTGTGTTGTGCTTAAAAACATTACAATGTTCAGGAATAATTCGGCTATACGCGCCACCTCTCTACGGCGTTGAGATGGAAAACATTACAAGTCCAGGACATGTACTGTTTTCGACCTCACTGATGTGGGTGTCACACATCGCGCGCGAGGTGGTGATAATAAATTATAAGACTTAGGTTATCTCACTGCCGAGACAAACTTAATAGTTGGAAGCAGTTATTTTTGAGAACAACAATGATTAGTTCTAACGAGAGTGATGATAGTGCCGAAGGTTTGCATGGGAGTAGAAAGCGAAAAAGGAATCCGAAAGTTTGGAAAGACAATAAAAGAAAAACTGCTGCTCTTAAAGGTGAAGCCTATGTTTCTACATCCGGAAAAAGGGTTGCACCAAAATCATCTGGGTCTCCATGTGGGTAAGTGTTATTATCGATACTAAAAAGTACAGAGTAGTAACTTGCGTATTTTAAAGGTGCAAGGAGAAGTGCACAGAGAAGTTTCCCGATGAAGAAAAAACCATCTTAATTTCCAAACTATACGACGGTAGGCCCAAAAATGAACGTGACACATTTCTTCAAGGCCTAATTGAGGTGACAACCATTTCAAGACGTAGAGGTCTGCACATTCCTCAAAAACTACATAGAGACTCACATTCCTGGAAACGTGACAGAGCTGCATATATTTTCTGACGGCTGTCCTGGTCAAAATCGGAATAACACAATAGTGAGATTTTTCCTAGCTCTACAAGCAACCAAACGGTTCAAAAAAATTTATCATTATTTTCCTGTACGGGGGCACTCGTTCTTGCCCTGCGATAGAGACTTTGGAACTTTGAAAAAACTTGTACGAAGAAGCGACCGAGTGTATTTACCAGAAGAATATCAAGAGATGATAGTATCGTGCAGGAAGAACAACCCGTTTACTTTTAAAGAGATTACCTACAAAGATATCATTGACTTTAAAAATTGGTGGCCTTCTAGCTACAAAAAAACTGCGTCTTCGATCCCTAAACCTGGTGATACCACGCAGGCATTCACTGTTTCAAAGTATAGGCGGTTTGTTTATGATAGTTCTTCTCCAGGATATGTTACTACCTATGAATATATAGATGGTTTTATTTCTTATACTTTTAAGCTCCTCAAACAGAACAAACCAAGTCCTCCTTTGCCAGAGATACGCGCATATCAAGAGCCGGTTTCCATCAACCATAAGAAGATCACCGATATAAAAAAAGTCATGAAGTACATTATCGGTGAAACATTAGAATTTTACTACCATGTAACTTCCTGGAAGCAAAGCTACGCAAACGGAGATCCCGTTGACTAATATTTTTGTATGGATTCGCCCAATAAAACATTTTTCATATGTCTAGCAGCCTCTATAAGAGTTCCTTTCCAACTCTATTATACGCTAAATCTGCAAAAATGTACAAAAAAAAGACTGAGTTCAAGAACAGTACAAGTCCATGAACTTCACCCTTCTACAACTTCGAGGGGTGTGATTTTTGTCTATTTTTTATTTAAAATTAGTATTCATATAAAGAATCACTACCATTTTTGTATGATAGCCAAAACGGTAACTCTACACATTCGGGAGCTATGAAGTTTTTTCGCGTTTTCTCAGAACTATCTTTTTGGACTTGTACTGAGCTTGGACTCACCGATTCAAATGCTATTGAAGGAGCATCTTGTTAACATATATTCGACATATCTGATACACCCTCTAGTAAGGGTATATCTCAGTTTTTTGACATTGATACATTTATAGGCCTCCTACCTCAGATTTCACTTATCTTTAAAACCAAATATCTCCTACAGTCGAGTGTCGATACCGACGACGTGGTCCCCAGATGGACAAGCGTCGTCGTCGGAGGTCGTACGTGACAGTCGGCAATCGCTTCCGTACTGCTGTGGGCCGTGTGCACTGTCCATAGTGAAGGTAATATCATCATTCGCGCAGGAGGTAGTCGCATCGATCATGTGCGCCTTCAGCAATTGGTCTTAGGGGAAGCAGGAAGGCCATTTAATTTTTTATTATACATGTTCGTAGCTAGCTTTTTTTCAGAAGGTCTAATGCCCGTATCGTCAGTCGTCCCTACAATTGTAGGGCGCCTTTATGGCCTCCTTGATTGTCATAGTTTTCTACTTCTCCGTGTCAGCCCTCTATTTTGAGGTTATGTCACAAACATCTATTTGCATCAAATTGTGCTTGCTTTTGAGTTATATAATGTTTTATCAGCCTGATATTTCCTACAATTTAAAAAGAAAACATATCTTCACAATAGGAGAGCGCTGACGCTGACACGGGACAAGTGTAATCTAGAAATTTTTGAAGGAGAGAAAGGAGTATGACAATCAAGGAGACCATAAAGGCGCCCTACAATTGTAGGGACGACTGACGATACGGGCCTAAGTTGTGCAAAGTATAATCCTTTTCGAACTTACTTGCCGCCAATCTTTTTAAATTAACCGTCTCGTACTTTATTGCACCTTGAGATAGACCTTTGCATAAGAGGAAGATTGCTATAATACACTATAACGTTTTGGAGATTCGTTGTTCAGTTATAAGCGACTTGATATCCAGAAGCGCTCGACGTTTACCATACAGCTTTCCAGTCCACCATTTTGAAAGGTAGTGATTTTATATTTAAGGCTTTAGAGGACCATCTGCCAAAAAGTAAGTAGGAGGGTAAACCTGTCTGAAGACCACTCAGTAGAAGATGCATTGTTTTAGCCTCTACCTATTTCGTGCAGAAAGCTGCGGGGAACAGGGGAAACAAGCCGGTCATTGGCAACATCAGGCGCTTGAACTTGGGAGGATTTGTACCGTTTCTGCCGAAAAAACGAGATAGATAATGCGACTAACGGTATTATTAAAAAAAAACGTGACCCACAGAAACACAGGCGATAGAAAGTAGATTTTATTTATGTATCTCTTTTTATTTATGCAAAGAACATTAGGCGTAAACAATTTTTCCACCGTTTGCTTATAGACCAGGTGTTGGGTAGAATTAAGTGCCTGAAATGTGAGGACCGCACTTTATGAGCAGGTATCAACTAAGAAGAGTTCAAAGAATAATAATCAGAACCACATTTTAATCGTTTTTTTAATCTTTTTCCCTGTTAAATCATTACGAAAAGGTTTGTTCACTCCGACAATTTTTTTGCGATTTCATGGATTATTGTGAACATGAAAGGTTCTTAGTAACATTTATCTGAAGTTAGTGGCTTCGGAGCTATAAAATGATTATTTCTTAGATTGCCAGGTATTTAAGCTGAAGCTAAAACCTTTCTCTACAAGATGTGTATTTTGAGATTAATTTATCTTAAAGCGATTTTTAAGTTTTTTTGTTAGGCCAAATTTACTACCGATATACCTCGATATAGGCAATGTTTCGCCTTAAATTTAGTGACGGTGATGTGTACGTCAGGCGCATTACGTTTACACTAATTTGTGAAGAGCAAATGTAACATTACTTTCACGGCAAATGACAGCCTGAACCTTTTTTACTAGAGACATTGGTCCAATACTGCAAATGGTTATCCAGTTGTAAAAAATCGAACTTAGTTTGTATTTCACTGTGTAAATGTGAAAACAATGATTGTCAGCATAAAAAATAATAAACATTCCATTCCTTTCAATGTATTCCTATTGATATACCTTTTTAATTTTTGAGTGATAATATACTAAGTGAATCCGAACACCCAGTTTAAATGGTTTTATTTTAATAAAAGTTGGTGAATGTATTTATCTTACTGTAAATAACTGAAAAAATTTTCAGCCTTATCAGTTGGACATTCCGGTTTTTATACTGCTTTTTTTTTAATTCACTAACGCTCTAAAAATGAATATTTCAGCCGCAGTGAAGAATCAACGTTGGCGGATTTTGGTTCTTGACATCCTTTACGATCGGTTACGATGCCTAGAGTACGGAGACCTGTACGATTTCGTCAACTTAGTGAGTTTGATAGGGGCCGTATAGTGGGACTTCGGGAAGCTGGACTTTCTTTTCGGGCAATTGCAGTTAGAGTGCAAAGAAGTGTAGACACTGTGGTTAGGTGTTGTCAGGCATGGCTTCGAGAAGGCCGTACGCAAAGAGCAAGGGGCACTGGACGCCGCCGTAGAACAACAGACCGTGAAGATCGCCGCCTAAGATTATTGGCCTCAAGGGACCGTTTCTCCACTACCAGGTCCATTGCAAATGAATGGTTTCCAGAACACGGAAGACCTATTGGCATGCGAAGTGTTTACCGACGAATGGGAAGTTTTGGCTTGTTTTCATACCGGCCACACTGGGTCCTCCCTTTAACTCGAGAACACCGACGTAATCGCCTTGAGTGGTGCAGACAACGGTCACTCTGGGATCAGGAATGGAACAGTATTGTCTTTAGTGACGAGTCTCGATTTTGTTTAGGCATGCACGATGGTCGTGCCAGGGTTAGAAGGCGACGTGGTGAAAGGAGGAATCCACAGTTTTTTGTTGAAAGACATGTTCATCACACTGTTGGAGTTATGGTTTGGGATGCTATAGCTTATGGTTCCAGGTCACCTTTAATCTTCATCAGAGGTAACATGAACGCGCAGCGTTATATCCACGAAGTTCTAGAACCCCATCTTTTAGCCTATCTTGACACCCTGGCAGATCCAACTTTCCAATAAGATAATGTCCGACCACATGTTGCAAGAGTCACAATAGACTTCTTTCAACATAATGATGTCACATTGTTACCATGGCCACCAAGATCTCCCGACTTATCCCCAATTGAGCACGTGTGGGATATGATGGGTAGGAGATTGCTCAATTTGCAACGTCCTTATCAGACTCTAGAAGCACTTCGAGAGGAGTTGGTGGTTGCCTGGAATGAGATACCACAGGAGGACATTGACCACCTGATCAGAAGCATGCCTAGGCGCGTTGGAGAATGCGTAGCACATCAGGGTGCATCCACAGATTATTAAAGGTCAAAGGGCTTTAAAGCAGTGCAATCATTTTGAAATTTTTATCATTTACATATTATGCTTCATTAGGTACTTATACAAAATTTTATTAAAATAAAACCATTTAAACTGGGTGTTCGGATTTATATGTCACTTAGTATATGTTGGAAAGAAGCCAAAAGTCAAAATTAGAAACGGAGAAGGTAGCAACAAAAAAAAAACTTAAAGTATCGTGTTACTCTGAACCAAAATGGCTACATATTACTTTTTGATAACAATGGTTGATTTGCTGCTTCTTTTAGCTACCTGTTATGCTTATAATTATGAAAATATAAAAAATTAAAATAACCATTCAAATCGCTCCATTGCATATACTCCACATATTTCCTTTATACTTAAGAAGAGTTAAAAGAGAATTGACAAAAATCAAGATCTGCATTACTGTTCCTTGACCTTTTCTCATTTGATATCTGTTCATCAAGTGCAGTCCTCGTATAGCCTGCGAAGATCAAGAGATCGCCAATTTCGGCCTAACAAACTAGATTAAAAATCGCTTAAAAATAATTTTTTTTTGCAGAAGCCTAAATACTGGGGCATCGCGGCTGATGTAAGGAGCTTGAAGACACCTTGTTAATCCAATTTTTAAACTGCCTAAGGTTAGTAGAGCTAGGCTAAGCGTCCTGATGCAGATTGTTCCACAACACGCCACAAAGGAGAGGTCGTAACGGCCAGTTCTGGATGTACGAAGTTCGACACTGTTAGGATGGGAGACCGAAGTCAGACGGGTCTGGCTGGCAGGTACATCGCACGGCAGCATCATGAAGGAGAGACCTGAGGAGTAAAGCCCTTTGGCGAAATGCTAGAAGAGAGCTAGATCGATGGTCCGCCTTTGTGAAACGGTCATGAGGGTACCAGCTAGAGCAGAGTCATCGATGAGTCGGACATCCCTCCCCTAATCAGCATGGATAATGTAATCGGGGCAACAGCACCCCAAACATGTTAGCAGTATTCGAGGCAAGGTATTATCTAGGCCTTATACAAAGTGATGAGTTGAGCTTTAAACATAATAGACTAGCTTTTCCCGCTATTGACGAGATGTGTGTGATACCTCAAGAATAATGATTCTAAACAGAGTTTTAAATCATTGAAGATGAGCATTCTTAAGGTTTTTCATACTTCTAGTGCCTCGGAAATGACTAACTTCAGAGAAAAGTTAGAGAAGTCCGGAGTGATCCGGGAAATCACAAAAAAAATTGTCTCGAAGAAAAAATTTTTTTGAAATGAACCGACCAAATGGTGGCAAGGCAAGGGCCATAATATTACTCTTTGGCCTATTCCCAGTTGTTGATAAAGTGCGGTCCTCACATTTTGCACACTCAATTCCTCCCGTCCTAAAGATCCATGGTCTACCCTCACACTCAAAGGTTGTACGTCTCAATTCTCCACGGATTATTGTATCAACATTTAATAAGCGGGAAAAAATAAAACACAACTCACATTATATACTTGTTTCATAGTATTAAATATATATACAAAAAGTTTTATTGCAAGTACATTTTAAATGTGGGTGAACTAAATCCTACAAAAATACTTTTTAATGATTTTTTAAACATATCGAATTTAACTATCAATCAGGAAGAATGATTATTTTGGCGGCAAATAAAGTAGTTATCACACAAAGATTTACTTCTAGTAAGGTACGTCTATCAATGGCATATAACACCAAAAAGATGAGCATTCACATTTTTGGCGCCTTCAAATTATGTCAAACCTGCAGCAAAAGGTTAAACAAAAAATTGCAATATTTCATCACCAAAAAACTATTTTTTTTTAATATGGAATATGGCAATTAAGCATATTTTCTAAGCATTTATTACAAAAGAGAAAAATCTAAGTGTTGGACGTTAACACGCATTGAAAAATTCTTGACAAAAAAGATTTGGAAAACAATTTTCACAATGGTAAAAAAGTAACCTTTTACTGAGGCTGAATTTTGACCGATCTAAATCAACTAAAAATACAATTTGTTCAATTTGAGGCGGATCTACTTGTTGAGATTCCACAAAGTATTGATTCCAATATAGATAAAAATCTGTCATGAACTGTATTCGTGTATTTCTATTTAAAACTCAAATTGATGTAACAACGAAGTACATGAAATGTGCACCCTTACTTGTTAGCATTTATAAATAAATAGGTACAGAAAATTATACAAAATCAGAAGAGAAATATACCGACTTGAGGTCAGATGTCAGGTAGTATATCCAAACTTTCAAAATATGATGGAGGACGTGAAAAACGAATAAGATTACTATCGTCTTAATCAAACTTTTTGTCATTTTTGTTTTTTTTCTGCATATAATTTATGACTCGCTTGAAAGTGCTTGACACCTGACCCTTGTTTCTATCAAAACCATGTAGCGATCGCAGTTGCAATAGAAACCAGGCAGTTGCTATACGAAAATGCGTCATACAGCAACTGCTCCTTTATCCCCAGACATACACTTATTTACACAGATTAAGGGCATAGCAATAGGTAGGTAGATATTTGAGCATATATCGTACAAACAAATAATACAAGAATTATACTTACATACACAAACGTAACAAAATATTAACACATTTCTCTAAGGATAGGTATAAAGTCACTGAAGCGGTCCAGTCGAAATCGGAAGTGTTAAAAAATCATGAAAGATGGAGGCTCCCTTGTAGTCTAATCATATTAATAAATTTCTCCGAAATAATTGTAAATTCTGGTTTTATTGGTGCATGTTGTTCAATCGGATATTTAAAACAATGACGCTTGAAATGGGTACACCAATTTTTGTGGGAAAACTTTTTATTTGACAACAAAGAATGAGAAAACGTGTTATTTGGGATTCAATCGCAAGTGTTGACAGTAGCGGAAAAACTTTTCATATAGGATTTTTAGATATTTATGAGACCTACAAGATGAGACCACACGTACAAAGTTCCGATTAATAGCAAGAATGTTATGGCTCATAAATACCTAAAAATCTTATATGATGAGTTTTTTCGTTCCTGCCAACAGTTTCGATTGAATCCTAAAACACACGGTTTCTCATTCTTGGTTGTCTCATAAAAAATTTTCCCTCAAAAATTGGTATACTCATTTTATGCGTCATGTTTTGAAGACCCTGTTGAACAGCTTGCATTAATAAAACCGGACTTTACAATTATATTATCTCGCAAACCAAGGATATTTTCGTCTAATATGACTAGACTAATGTAGTTCCATTTTGCGATAGTGGGGTTAGAAGGCAAAACGTTCTAAAACATTGAAAAATCTGAAATATTATTATTTTTACAACCTTTCCCTGATGGAAGGCCTCTTATATGGTATCCATGATTTTTTAATCAGATTTCGTAAATGCAACATTCTTGGCACTGAAACAGGAAGTGATTCTTCAACGCAAATCGTTTGTCGATTTACCTATATATCAGTTGTAATATATACTTCAATATGTAGATGTTATTAAAACCCAAGGCAAAAATAAAATTTAAACAATTTTATATTCATGAGCAATAACGAATCACACGCAAATACAGTCAAGAGTACATTCAAAAATATCATTTTTATATATGAATTCATTTTGGCAGGATATATATGGTATGACGGAATTTTCTTAGAATGCACTTATTCGATAAATTCTCATTTTTTAAATAAACAATTTTAAAAGCGTAACTGATACACATGTTAAAACGATGAGAAAATTTCAAATAAAACTACAAAAGGTGCTTATCTACTCAGTAAAATTGCCTATCATGGCTATTGCTATTTTAGGCTGTAGTGAAAATTAGATACATCAGTCCATCTATTTACTTTGCTCAGTAATTTTTGTAGAAATTTGACTCCAAAACATGAAAACTGAAACTGATCCAAGACCTATGATAGGCTTGACAGAATAGCGATTTAATTTTTGAAATCAAACTTCAACGGTGGTAACCTTCAGAATAATCATTGCATGAGCTCACTTCAATTCTTGTGGATAATAAAAGGTGTTCCATCTATTGCTTCTTTGTTCAACTACCATTTTCTGACATGTTAAATGTGTCAACTGTCATGTATTCCGCACATACTATTCGTCAGAGCGGTCCGGTGGACCTTTGCTCTTAGTTAAAAATCTCGTCGGTCTGTTAGTTTGTCAGCTCTGGCTACCCAGGTACCAAACATGTTAATGGGAAAAGGGAAAGAAGGCAAGAAAGGAAGGAAGAGACAGAGCAAAGAAAATAAGTAAATCATTTGAAATAGCTTAAGCATTATTGCTTTGACTACTCGAATAATTTTGTAACTCCAGAAAATAATTTTGATCGATTTTGTATACTGAAATAGTTTTGGCTGAATTTAATTTTGATCACAGTGCGAGGCGTAACCAGGAATGTTTGCGAACTTGCTCGACTGTGTAGTGACGCAACAGAGGGTTGCTGTGCGACTCTGATTGATTATAACGCCGCAGTCCCTGTTGTTTTACATAATCCCTTAGATATGGAATATCAAGATCTCTGCGAATGGTCGCATTTGACACGTACCAAGAGACGTTAGTGATTGTGCGTAGGATTCTGTTTTGCAGGACATGCAGTCTGAAAGACCAAGCCGCGCATGCGTAGGTGATTGCGGGTCTTATAGCCATTTTATATAATCGAATCTTGTTGATCAAACTTAATTTTGAATTTCTGCACGCCAAAGGACAAAGCTGCCGGAAGGTAATTTGGAATTTTGTTTTTAAAATATCAGTATGTTTCTGCCAGGTCCACCCCTTGTCAATGATCACTCCAAGGTACCTGACAGATTGTTCGCATGGTATACGAGTTCCATTCACTGATATCTCTGAGGGGGCACCGCGACGTTTTCTAGTACAACAGCTTGCCTGCGTTTTCGAAGTTTTAATTTTGATCAACCACCGATCCGCCTACTCCAATACTTCCTCCACCGCACTCTGCAGCCTGTCGTGAACCAGGTTACCAGAATAAGACTCAGCTAGCAGTGCAGTGTCATCAACATAGAGATAGACTTCACAGTTGCTAGGTCAAGGGACGTCATGTATATAAAGTGAATAAAGGATTGGTCCTAAGACCGAACACTGAGGAACACCGGCTCTTACGGGCCGTGTTGTTGACAACACCTTGTTGATTTTGATCCGAAACTTTCTTTCTTCTAGAAAATATTTTAACAGTTTTAGAAGCCAAAATGGAAAAACGTTGAGGATGAGCTTATACAAGAGGCCCTTGTCAAATGCCTTTGATACATCTAAAAGCAAGATAAGAGTACCTTTGTTCAGGGTAAACCCCCTGGTTACATGCTCTACCAGTCTAATTGCCTGTAGCTCCGTACTATGCTCAGACCGAAAGTCAAATTGCACGTCAGGAATCACATGGTGATCTGACGAGAAATTCTCAAGGTGACGATAAATCACCTCTTCAGCAGACAGCAGGCTAATGGGACGATAATCCTGGGGGAATAACGAACCTGCCTTCTTTGGGATCATAATTACTTCAGCGATCTTCCACGCCTTAGGAAAGCAATGAGTTCTGAGCATTGCATTGATTATTGCCACCAGATAAGTCAAAGCCTTGAGCGAAAACAACTTCAGTGCTTTGTTGGTGATTTGTTTCTCTCCAGGTGCTTTACACACCTTTAGGTCCTTAATGTGGCCTTGGAGCTCTATTGGTGTGCAAAATGGAATCTCATAGGATTCCGTTGATGTGCTATGCTGAGATTCATCTGACGAGTCTTCCGTAGAAGAATCTTCTAAAAAAGAGTCACTGACGTTGTTGTCGCTATTCGCTCTGAAATATCTCCTGAAAGGTCTTACAATTTGTCGTTCCTCGTCAAGGTCATTGTCCAGATCATAATTTGGAGAGAACTGCCTTTCCATGACGTCAGCAAAAACCTCCACTTTATGCTCAGTCCTGAAAACTATGCCTCCAGGACCATGAATATGTGGTAGTTGTTCTTGCCTTCCGTTTCTGAGCGATTTTGCTAGAGAGGAATACTTGATTCAAGCATCCCCGCCAGAAAGTCGCTCCACTGCTCATTTCTGAATTCATGGAGTGCATTTCTCATTTCACGGACGAGATTCGTCGCTCTACGAATGTCATCAGGATGACAAGACCTTTTTGCTTGCTTAATCGCAGCGCTCTTTTCTGAAATTTTCCGACGGATGTCAGCAGGGAGAGTATTTAGCACATTTGAACTATCAAAGGTCTGCCATTTGTTATTATGGATTCTTTAACCACGCAAGAATGCATTTTGGTCGTCCAAAAATATTACGAAAATGGACGATCTTTAAAACGTACTTTTCGTGATGAATTTGGTCGACATAATCGTCCCACAGTGCGCGGAATTCGGTGGATTATCAATCGTTTTGAGGACACTGGTTCAGTTGAAGGTCGTAGAACATATCAGCAAGCTCGTCCGGTACGTACACGTGAATTAATGGCCGCTGTGAGTGAAAGTGTTCATGTACAGCCATCAACTTCGATAAGACACCGTTCGCAAGAATTGGACATCAGGTCAACAACATTATGGAGGATTTTGCATGTTCATCTCCACCTACACCCATACAAGATCCAACTAAATCAACAATTGAAGCCAGCGGACCAGAGTGTAGGAATTGGGGTTCGAAAAATCCACACCAGATCGATGAACAACCTCTCCATGATCAAAAAGTAACTGTTTGGTGCGGATTATTGGACCGTTGTTCTTCGAGGATGAAGAAGAAAACGCCGAACGTTATCGTGGTATGATAACGGATTTTTTTTTGACCAAAATTGGAAGGTATTGATGGCAACGACCTTGGTCCAGTTATTGGCCGAGAATTTTCCAGATCGCATTATGTCGAGAAATTCCCACTTGAATTGGCCTCCAAGATCGTGCGACTTAACGCCACTGGACTATTTTCTCTGAGGATTTTTGAAAAGTAAAGTGAACGCAACCTTGAGCGCAACATACGCACCGAAATTGCAGCCGTGGACCCGCTAGCACTGCAAAACGTCATCTTAACGGAGCCGCGGTGGACGTATCTGCGATGTTATATTCCACACATAAATGGCAAAGACCGACCTACACTTTTCAATAAAGAGTTTGGTTTCTCAATCATAAAAAGTGTATTTTGTAGATCAAAAAAGAAGGAACGGATGGAACACCCTATATAGTACAGTTCCACACTTCCTGCTAAGGGTGTACAATTTTAACATTCAAATATTGGAGATGATACTTTGTGGTGTGTTTAGTTTAGCAAAAACTGCTGCAATAGTTTAAAAGCGTAGATCTCTTCAATTATGCTAACTAATTTGCACGAAATAATTAATTTTTCTACCAGCGTTACTAACCCAAATTTCATTGATTATGCTGAAGGTTTCTTAGGTGATAATCGTATAATGCATCAGTGCTGGATATATTGATATTGTTTGGATTAATGATAAAAGATAGCTATGAAATTGACGATATTCCCTAAAAATTGGATTACCGATACAAAGTGAGTATTAAATTTGTAAAAAAGCGCCTCTCGTGCTATAAAAGTCTAGGTTGTGTAGGAAAATTCTAACTAGGTATAGCAGATTGGGTATTTTCTTCACGATCTTCACACCAACACAAAGTATCGTTAAAAACGATGTCTGAATAGCTTCGTACCTTTTGACATAAATCTGATGAGTGACATCTAACATTTTATGAAAGTTTTGGCACGATATGAACCTTGAGGAGGGTCAAGTCTTGTATATAATGATATCAAAGTGAGATAAATACACCACCCTTTCTGTATTTGCAATATTTTGTATGAAATGTTCTTCGTTAAGTTTATGTTACCTTTTTAATTATCGCGTCAGTATTCATGAAGAAAATACCACCTTTTCACATTATTTAACATTACAGCCTGTAGTGTTACAATCTCTGCAAAAATTTCCACATTCAGTCTCCAATCATTGTATGAAATAAATGTTCTCGCAGTAGCTGAGAATTAAAAATTGAGTCTATCCCCGTACGACCTTGCTAGAACATGAAATGAGATGTCTAGAAAAGAGAATATTTAAATGAGGTTTATGAAAGGTTAGAAATATGTTCCTGGTGTTTAACATTAAAAGTATATTTGCAGTGCAGGTAAATTTGTGTATTAACATGCAAATTGCTTATGTAAAAAGAAAAAGCTCACAAAATCATATTTGAATAGAACACGCTCAAAATTCCCTCTACTGCAAAAACTCAGCCTATTCTCAGCAACAGCACTAGACCTCCCCGCTTAAATATCAGTCTCTGCTTGTGTGTCACTTAACTGCTCGCTCGTCCTCCTGCTGGCCATTGGGAGGACCCTCCGACATCACCCCACTATGTAAACGCCGTGGGAGGCGGCGCTACAATTTATCTCCGCCTCTTTCTCCTACTGGCTGTGCAACCGTCCCTGTTTGACATTGGTTGCTGGGCCGTTGGGCGGGCTTTTAGGCACCGCCCCTACAATGCGCACGCGCGTCACCTGTCTGTTATCGCTGAACTGAGGAGGCGGAGCTACAACGATCTCCTCGCCGAACGAGGTGGCGTTTTCGGTGCTGATGTATTCGGGGGGAGGAGGTAACGAGCATAGTTCCTCTTTTTCGTCGTTCTCGTTCTCGATAGGCGGCGGAAGTTGGGCGAGGGAAACTGCGTGGCGTTTCAGCATACCTGGAAGGAAAATGAGAGAATTTATGAATGCATGAAGTATCTAATGAGTCCAGACAAGTTATGTGTTTATTACGTAATTCGATACCAAGTTCGATAAATAATAATAATAATAATAATAATATTTATTCACTCAATGTACAAAGATAACAAACAATATGAGTAAATAAATATAAAATCAAAACAGACCCAATAGAAGGCATCGCCTGTACATGGACCATTAATTTAAGTTGAAACTGTAGAATGTAAATGACAAAAAAGGACAAAAATTAGCTACAGTAGATTATGTATTTAGTTGATGTTCGTATTTATGAGTTTATGAATTTCAGTCCTAGATATAGAATGTACCCACTTTTTTAAATTTCTTTTGAAACAATTTCCGAAACGTAAATCTTTTAAGTCTTTAGGTATAATTTCATAAAATTTAGGCGCTAAATAGAGATATGATCGCTGCATTATAGATTTATGCGGTTGAGGAACTACTGTGCCACGAATTTTGTACCTGGTATAATGATTATGTTTAATTTTTTGGTCGGTGTTTACAAATTTATGGTAGTGAGTGATACTGTGTAAGAAATAAAGCTGTCTTATATTATACATTCGAACATCTGCGTATAATTTTTCAGTGGGATAAAGTTTCGGTTTTTTAAATATCATTTTTAGAATACTTTTTTGAAAAACATCTAAATTATAGATATGTGAGGAACATGCAGCTCCCCATGCTAATATACCATATGTGAGATGAGGCTCAATCAGTGCATGGTATAATGTTCGAAGATATTTTTCTGTCAATATATTCCCAAGGTATTTAATTTTGTAGGATACAAATCTAACTTCCTTTAAAATATAATTGACATGGATGTCCCATCGTAAGTGAGGATCCAAGACCACTCCAAGGTATTTTATGTTGGGCACTCTATTAATTTGCATTTTTTGATCATTAATATTGAAGGAGAAATTTGTGTAATTTGGCAGATGTCTAGCATAAGATCCAAATGGTAAAAATGTGTTTTAGAGTAGTTAATGCTTAATTTTCTACTGTTAAACCACCGAATAATTTTGATAAAATCATTTTCAATTACATTTTTCAGATCAGACCAGTCAGTGCCTTCATATAATATTGCAGTATCATCTGCAAAACTAGTTATTTTGCCAACACAATTAATTTGGAAAATATCATTTAAATATATATTGAATAACAGCGGACCTAAGACAGTTCCTTGTGGGACACCATACTTAATATACATTTCTTTACTAAATGATCCTGATATCTGCACAGATTGTGGGCGATTTGACAAATAACTTTCGATCAGTGAGTACGCGTTTCCTCTGAAACCAATTCTCTCCAATGCTTCTAATAATAATTTGTGATTAACTGTGTCGAAAGCTTTCTTTAAATCAACAAAAATGCAGATTGAAGGGATTCTGTTATCAATATTTTGATGTATTTGATTTACAATTTTAGTTATTGCGTCCGATGTATCCTTCCCTTCTGTAAATCCATATTGATTTTCACTTAAAATTTTGAATTTTGTGAGGTATCGAATCATTCTAGTAGATAAAACTTTTTCAAAAACCTTTGCTACACTGGATATTATTGATATTAGTCTATAGTTGTTAACATCTGTTTTTGTTCCTGATTTATGTATCGGTATTATATTACCTTTTTTTAAAATTGAGGGATATACGCCAGATTCAAAGCATTTGTTGATTAGGTAAGTGAGTGGTTCTGTTATGTCCTCGGCTATAATTTTCAAATGCTCGCTTTTAATACCATCGAACCCAGGACTTTTCCGATTTTTTAAGGACATAACAGTGGTGTATACTTCACTTTGCTCGACTGTATCCAAAATAAATGAGTTCAAAGTTCTTTTTGGAGGCTGAGTATTTTGTACATTTGCTTGTATATTACTTGCTAAATTTTCGCCTATGTCAGTAAAGAATTGTACAAATTTATCGCATATCTGTTCAGTATTTTTTAATACTGTTCCCGATGTTGTATTTAACTCAGTGACACACTCTTTAAATTTTGTTTTCCCAGTAATCTCATCAATAGTTGTCCAAAGCCGCTTAGGATCATTTGAGTTATTATTCAATTTATTTAGGTAATGTTTTCATTTGGTTTGCCTTGCAAGCTCTATAAATTTATTTTTATATTGGTTGTAGCAGTCGGTATTCTCTGTAGTTGGTTATGATCTTCACATTAGTTATGGAAGATGTTTTTGAAGTTGTGACAGTTCTTCATGTAGTGTAGTTCTTGTGAAAATAAGCAAATTTTTCTAGTGAAACATGCACCAAAGTCCTAAGATAACTAGTATACATGGTATTTCTTAATTAAATGTCAATACTTTAGGATGGTGTGGGGTCATTTTAGATGGAAAACGTATGAACGTATGTCTTGAATATTTTAAATTTTGAGATACAGGATGGTAAAGTTTCTAAAAATATATCATTTGGCGCTACCCTGACTTTTCTTAAAGTGAAAAAAAAATGAAATATGTATTCACTATTGAGCAGATTTCATCTTTTGATTTTCTTTTAATCCGATGCACGGTCGTCACCTAAGAAAATAAAATCTATTTCTCTGCGGTAATATCGTCAAATTAACGATATCGTTATGACCACGTAGAGAAACTGTTTCTACCTTTTTCAGCAGAAACCGTGCATCAGATTGAAAAAATTGAGCGATCAAATTTACTTAGAAATGATTCGAGATTCCAGGGACAATTTTTATGTCAAGTTAAATCAGTGGCGTACCATCAATGTCTGCCAAAATAGGCAGGTTTAATTCCATACGAACGCCACTGGTGGACATTAGAAAAAATGTGGTACAGTAAAAATACCTTAATACATAGTAGATGTATGCAAAATTTCATTAATATATCTGAAGTGGTGTGGTGACATATTTTTAAAAACCTTACAACCCTGCATCTCTAATGTTAAGACGTTTGCTTATATGATGTTTTCTCCTCAAGATTGACAAAAAAATCGCCCTCTCCAATTTTGACCTTCAATTAGGAAAAACTAAATTGAGACGCGAAAATTTTTGTGATGTCAACTTTTTTGTTTGTTTGTTGAAGATTTATTTAGCAATAATGCTATAACGTCACTTTGGCATAATTATTCCTTTACACATTTTTCTTAATCAATTTTCTGTAATTTTACATTATTGTCACTATGCATTTTGAGTATTCATAAAGTCAGCTTTTAATTTCACCTTAAACATTTTTAAATTCGAACACTGTTTAAATATCATTATTCAATTGATTAAATTCAAATACCCCCTTTTGAAATACATATTTGCTAGTTATGCTGCTA
Organism: Acanthoscelides obtectus; assembly: GCA_963669975.1. NCBI lineage: Eukaryota > Metazoa > Arthropoda > Insecta > Coleoptera > Chrysomelidae > Acanthoscelides > Acanthoscelides obtectus. The sequence goes on from CAVLJG010000005.1 coordinate 13,833,806, forward strand.
TTACAATTTTGCAGATTAAAATCTATACTGCCTCTAGTTTCGTAGTTTTAAATTTTTCTCAATGTGGTGGTAATAAATGATTTTTTTATTTGAATATGAAGATGAGAACTAAATAACATATATGAAATTTTTCACATTCAACCACTGTAGTTCTTCTAACATACACTTAATTCTGGCATTTTTGTTAATTTAAAATGATTTATTTTGTAGAATTGTAATTTTAAAAATATGATTTCATTTGCTGTAAACAAGATGGTTGAACAATATAAAAAATGTGGAAGAATTATAATGTTATATGTAATTTTTTTGGAATACATATTAAGATTATGGGAAACTCTATAGGAGTAATTTAGCTTTTTTGATATTTTTGAAATAACGTATTCATAATGCTCGTCAAACAGTAAAGACTTCGGCCCTGTCTCCAGTAAAAATTATCAGGTAAGCAGATACGACGTGCACTGTGAAGATAAACCAAGATACGTGCTTATGGAACATATATGGAGTTGGTTTACAGCGTTTGCAAGATCCTGATGATGCTTTCTTAGTGTATCCAGTTGATTATCTTGGACGTTTACCTCCTGCGATGCGTAGTTTTATTTATTTCATAACAAGGCCGCTTGTAAGAAAGTCTAGATGGACACAGTTAAATATACCAAGACAGCTTCAAATAATGCAAATCGAGACAGAAGTCGACTTTGTGTTTTTCAGTCGAACATAGACATCCTTGAACAGTATTTGCAAGCAACATACAACAGGGTGGCACTTCGCTCCATTTTTTACTTTTTTCGTACGGTTTCAAAGAACATTAGCTTTCAGATAGTTCTCAATATTAATTTTTTTGATACGTTCACCAAAAAAAAAATTGGTTCTGACATTTTGACCTCTAGATTCAAACATGTCCAATTTAAGAGGTTAACTTCCAGGATCTTACCAATCTGTGCCCTTTGTCCCTTCACAGCAACACTGACCCCTCCTTCCGCGTACTCTCCTCCTCCACCTGCAGCCGTTTCCTGGTCAGAACTGACACCGGAAGAGCTGTTGTCACCATCTTCTAGGTGGCCGTCCTTTCCGTCGGGTTCCTTTTGTTTCTTCAGGAGCTCGTCAGGATACGATTTCGACGACTTCAGTAGCAGCCTGCCTCGTTGGATTTCTTCTACACTGAAACTGTGCGGTAGTGAGGTACTTCCGGAACTGCTACCACTGTAATAAGATGATAAATATGTTTCGATAGTCCAGTGAGACTAAACGTAAATGCGTTATGTTTTAATATCTATGAAAACCAAGGGAGTATGCGAGAAATTGACATCAGATTTATATATAAGGCAAAAGGGCGGTATTTGGTTGAGACTGAAAATAGGCAAGAGCTTTTGGTAATATTGCTCAATAGTACATTGGGAAGTTTGAAGTTCATCAATGCAAAATTTCACTTGTTATCCCCCATGGCTACAAATTTTACATGTCTTTTTCCAGTTTAACATGTTTCTTACGATTACATGGTGTATTTATTTCTCATTACAGTTGTTGTTGTTTATTGTTTAAGATTTATTTGGCATGATTGCTACAATTACATTCTTCTAAAAAACTAAACAATTACATAACATACAGACATTAAAAAAAACAAAATTTTCATCTCTAAAAATTTTCATTGTCCATGAAATAATCCTTTAATTTTCTTTTAAATATCTTTAAATTACAAGTAGACTTTATATCATTATTTAGTTTATTAAATTCAAGTAATCCTTTCTGAAATATTGATTTGCTAGTTATATTACTATTGCAATTTTGTAAATGAAAATCTATATCTCCTCTTGTATGATAATTGTGGTAATGATTATTTAATTCTATATAGTGTTCTAAATGTTCTGGCAAAAGACGATTTTTTATTTTAAATATAAAAATAAGAAACAAATATGATATGAAATTTTTTTAATCAACCACTGCAATTCTTGTAACATAGATTTTATTTACTTATTTTTATTCAATATTATTCTCATAGCTTTATTTTGCAAGACATTTTGAGAATACAGCTTCATTGGCAGTGAACAAGATAGTGGAACAATATAGTAAATGCGGTAGAATAATTGTATTATAAACTATTTTCCAAGACTATGAGAGACCCTATAAAAGTAATTTGTTTTTTTGTCAATTTTTGAAATAATGTATTTAGAGTGATCCTCAAACCTTAGTTTATTATCAATATATACTAAGTGACATATAAATCCGAACACCCAGTTTAAATGGTTTTATTTTAATAAAAGTTGGTGAATGTATTTATCTTACTGTAAGTAACAAGTGAAAAAATTTTTAGCCTTATCAGTTGGACATTCCGGTTTTTATACTGTTTTTTTTTAATTCACTAACGCTCTAAAAATGAATATTTCAGCCGCAGTAAAGACTCAACGTTGGCGGATTTTGGTTCTTGACATCCTTTTAGGATCGGTTACGATGCCTAGAGTACGGAGACCTGTTTTTCGTCAACTTAGTGAGTTTGGTAGGGGCCGTATAGTGGGACTTCGGGAAGCTGGACTTTCTTTTCGGGCAATTGCAGTTAGAGTGCAAAGAAGTGTAGACACTGTGGTTAGGTGTTGTCAGGCATGGCTTAGAGAAGGCCGTACGCAAAGAGCAAGGGGCACTGGACGCCGCCGTACAACAACAGACCGTGAAGATCGCCGCCTAAGATTATTGGCCTTAAGGGACCGTTTCTCCACTATCAGGTCCATTGCAAATGAATGGTTTGCAGAACACGGAAGGCCTATTGGCATGCGAAGTGTTTACCGACGAATGAGAAGTTTTGGCTTGTTTTCATACCGGCCACACTGGGTCCTCCCTTTAACTCGAGAACACCGACGGAATCGCCTTGAGTGGTGCAGACAACGGTCACTCTGGGATCAGGAATGGAACAGTATTGTCTTTAGTGACGAGCCTCGATTTTGTTCAGGCATGCACGATGGTCGTGCCAGGGTTAGGAGGTGACGTGGTGAAAGGAGGAATCCACAGTTTTTTGTTGAAAGACATGTTCATCACACTGTTGGAGTTATGGTTTGAGGTGCTATAGCTTATGGTTCCAGGTCACCTTTAATCTTCATCAGAGGTAACATGAACGTTCAGCGTTATATCCACGAAGTTCTAGAACCTCATCTTTTACCCTATCTTGACACCCTGGCAGATCCAACAAGATAATGCCCGACCACATGTTGCAAGAGTCACAATAGACTTCTTTCAACATACCTAATGATGTTACATTGTTACCATGGCCACCAAGATCTCCCAACTTATCCCCAATTGAGCACGTGTGGGATATGATGAGTAAGAGATTGCTCAATTTGCAACGTCCTCCTCAGACTCTAGAAGCACTTCGAGACGAGTTGGTGGTTGCCTGGAATGAGATACCACAGGAGGACATTGACCACCTGATCAGAAGCATGCCTAGGCGCGTTGGAGAATGCATAGCACATCAGGGTCCATCCACACATTATTAAAGGTCAAAGGGCTTTAAAGCAGTGCAATCATTTTGAAATTTTTATCATTTACTTATTATGCTTCATTAAGTACTTATACAAAATTTTATTAAAATAAAACCACTTAAACTGGGTGTTCGGATTTATATGTCACTTAGTATATATACCTACCTAAATATTTAATTGATTCAATATTTTCAATTATTTCTCCATTTATCCTAAGTGTGATAGTATTTTCATTTACGTATTTCCCTATTAGCATACATTTTGTTTTAGAAGTATTCAATTTTAGTTTATTTACATTTAACCAATTTATGATTTTTGTCAAGTCAGAATTTAGCATTTTTAAAGCAATGTCTATATTTTTATCTGATATGTATATTAATGTATCATCTGCAAATAAATGAAGTTTACAATAATCTAAAATATTACAAATATCATTAATGTATAAAATAAATAGTAGTGGACCTAGTTTACTACCTTGTGGTATACCAAAAGAAAAATTTTTTGATCTTGATAATGTAGATCCAAGAAACAAATGGTATTTGGATTTGAAATGAAAAACTTGACACCCTGGAATAACACTAGTTTACAAATTTTTGGTTTCAAAAATATACCTCGATTAATTTGAGGTCGCTGAAAAAGAAAATGACTCTTATTTATTTTTCCAAAGAACCGTTCTTGAGGTTTTTGCCAAAAACCTGTTTTTTGTCCCCTAGTGCGGTTATAATCTGAAATCTCGGAAACGATGCTATTGATTATTAAGTGTGTTATTTTCGAACGGCAAACATATTCTCTTTACGGCAATATATAATTTGTGTCGATCGAACTCGTAGTGTTCTTGAAAGTTGAGGAAAGGGCATCTTTTAACCTTTTTTGAAAATTATTGCGGCTTATTATTTTTTTCAAATAACATAAATTATCTAAGCTTGAAGGTGATTTTCCCATCTACATATTGAGCACACGTTTGTCCAAATCGGACATAATATGTGAAAGTTATGACATATTATGTAAATGAAGACAATTTGATATTATTTAGCGTACGAACTCTCGATCTATACTGTCCTGAACAAAATAATAAATAAATTTAATCTTCATTTTATATAAAAATCTGTATCGACCGTTTACTATTCCAAAGATTGCACAGGAGGAACTCTTTGTCGGTAAAATGCAACACTGCTGGAGCGACGCCCAACTGTTGGAGTGTGGCAATGTGTTTCAGTTTGTTTTTTCATACATTTATAATTGACAACTGTCACTTTTGTTTTCGCGTTTGTTTCCGTGTTCTGATGACATCTGTGTTATGAGAAAATACACCGAAATGTGCAAGCACGCACTGGATAAGTTCTGTTTTATTTGTGGCTTGTGTATGTTACCGATAATTTGTATACTTCAGGTATTCTATACAACACCAAGGTAATGTATAGAATACCTGGGTTGCCCAGGCAGTGTATGAAATATTATGAATATTATTATCCATTACATACTTTACCTAGGTAATGAATACAATTCCTGTTTTACCGGCATTGTGTAAAATAAAAAGATCTTGGTCTAAATTTATCAATGTTAACAGGCATACCTATAAAATCAACTTTATTAAAATCATCAATTCTTTTTACTTTCCTGCGGAGATTGTGGTGTCGGTGTCGTTTCGTTAACTTCCAGATTCTGGGATATTAGACCCCAAACACCACTTCATGCAGTAGTATCCTTTTTATGTGTTACCTTACGTTAATTTGTTTTGGTTTGGGTGCTACCCGGTCCATTAACTTATGGGCTTTTAATCTTCAGCGTGGGAAGGCATTGCGGAGAACCACCATTCACACTCCTTCAGTTTTGTTTTGTAGCTGCCTTGTAGTCGTTTGGCAGCTGATATTGCTGGAAACCACTCCTTCCCTGTGAGCAAAACCCGTTCCTTGCTCTCGTCGTTTCAATACATTACAGTTTAGGTATTCTATACATGACCTAGGTATTGTATAGGATACCGGTTTATACAGATTGCCGGTAACATATATATTCAAATAAAGAGTCCGAAAAAACATCTTAGTAGTTTACGAGCAAAAAAAGGAGAGAAACCCTGAATTTTTGCCTACGAATTTGGGTGCTGAAAGTGATGAACAAGGCGAGCGATTTCGTCAAGATATTGCTGCGATTGAAAAGCATTATGAAGACTTTTGGGATCAAGGATGCTGAATGCAAATACGTGAAGATTCCAGGCAACATAAGTGAAAAAGTTTGAGATTGAAAGCGTATTTTAGCCGCTGAATGTAACTGTGTCAAATACTGTAAAATCGCATGTGTTCACGGTACGCGTCATAACTTCCACATTTTTTTGTCGGATTCAGACAAACTTGGGCTTGTTATATAGGTGACAAAATTATACTAAGTGACATATAAATCCGAACACCCAGTTTAAATGGTTTTATTTTAATAAAACTTTGTATAAGTACTTAATGAAGCATAATAAGTAAAAGATAAAAATTTCAAAATGATTGCACTGCTTTAAGGCCCTTTGACCTTTAATAATGTGTGGATGCACCCTGATGTGCTACGCATTCTCCAACGCGCCTAGGCATGCTTCTGATCAGGTGGTCAATGTCCTCCTGTGGTATCTCATTCCAGGCAACCACCAACTCCTCTCGAAGTGCTTCTAGAGTCTGAGGAGGACGTTGCAAATTGAGCAATCCCATACGTGCTCAATTGGGGATAAGTCGGGAGATCTTGGTGACCATGGTAACAATATGACATCATTACGTTGAAAGAAGTCTATTGTGACTCTTGCAACATGTGGTCGGGCATCATCTTGTTGGAAAGTTGGATCTGCCAGGGTGTCAAGATAGGGTAAAAGTTGGGGTTCTAGAACTTCGTGGATATAACGCTGCGCGTTCATGTTACCTCTGATGAAGATTAAATGTGACCTGGAACCATAAGCTATAGCACCCCAAACCATAACTCCAACAGTGTGATGAACATGTCTTTCAACAAGAAACTGTGGATTCCTCCTTTCACCACGTCGCCTTCTAACCCTGGCACGACCATCGTGCATGCCTAAACAAAATCGAGACTCGTCACTAAAGACAATACTGTTCCATTACTGATCCCAGAGTGACCGTTGTCTGCACCACTCAAGGCGATTACGTCGCTGTTCTCGAGTTAAAGGGAGGACCCAGTGTGGCCGGTATGAAAACAAGCCAAAACGTCTCATTCGTCGGTAAACACTTCGCATGCCAATAGGTATTCCGTGTTCTGCAAACCATTCATTTGCAATGGACCTGGTAGTGGAGAAACGGTCCCTTAAGGCCAATAATCTTAGGCGGCGATCTTCACGGTCTGTTGTTCTACGGCGGCGTCCAGTGCCCCTTGCTCTTTGCGTACGGCCTTCTCGAAGCCATGCCTGACAACACCTAACTACAGTGTCTACACTTCTTTGCACTCTAACTGCAATTGCCCGAAAAGAAAGTCCAGCTTCCAGAAGTCCCACTATACGGCCCCTATCAAACTCACTAAGTTGACGAAATCGTACAGGTCTCCGTACTCTAGGCATCGTAACCGATCGTAAAGGATGTCAAGAATCAAAATCCGCCAACGTTGATTCTTTACTGCGGCTGAAATATTCATTTTTAGAGCGTTAGTGAATTAAAAAAAAGCAGTATAAAAACCGGAATGTCCAACTGATAAGGCTGAAAATTTTTTCACTTGTTATTTACAGTAAGATACATACATTCACCAACTTTTATTAAAATAAAACCATTTAAACTGGGTGTTCGGATTTATATGTCACTTAGTATATCTTTAAGTCTGCATAATTTACGTTAGCATGAACAAATTTTTTGCCCCGAAAAAAAAGGTCAATAAAGTTTGATAATTTTCAAAAATTCCTGTTTTTCAACTTTCGATGGCTATCTTGCGATCACTACGATTTTAACAGACACAAATCGTGTACTGCAGTGAAGGGAATATATGTGGCTCTTGAAAGTTGGACACGTCAAAAAATAATGCCTACCGCTTTCGAGATTTCCGGTAATAACTGTAGTATGGAACGAAAACACGTTTTCTTGCAAAAATCGCGGCAAAAAAAAATAAATGAGAGTCATTTTCGTTATCAGCGACCTCAAATTCGTCTAAAAAATACCTTTTTGTCAAGGTCCATTTTTTGTGTAAACTATTGTAATTTGAAATGCTGATTTGCTCATAAAACAGTAATTTGGGGTGCTTCCTGCATAAGCTCGTCAAAAACTCCGAAATCTCAAAGTCGCACGCACCCATTTCCCCAAGAAATGCTTTTGTGCCAAAATTATAGATACACAAAAAATGTTTGATGATTTGGAAACGTCGAACCTCATGTCCTGTTTGGGGTCGCCGCGATAAAAACTAAGTCGCTCCTCACCTCGTATTACTATTTCCACTATTTTCGACAGGCTGCAGATGCACCGAACTGATCCTGGCTGCCAAAGATTCTGGCTCTTTCCTCTCCTCGTCGCTCTCAACTTCTGAGTCTGTACAACTGTAGTCTGGCTCTGGTATCGAAGGCGTAACTCCTTGCGCTAGTTTTACCATGCTGTTGGCTGATTTGCTTTGAACTATCTTTTTTCTCCTTTCCCGGGAACCTGTCAATGTTATAGATGAATAGAGTAAGTTTCATTAAAATACGGTTGGAGATAAGCATATGACACAATGTTCACAAACGTGTGTCAAGGTTGGAGTGGTTGGTGGAATGTTAAAGATTGCAAACTCAAAATATGGCTCATCGGTTGTATAAGTAAATATCACTTAATTTTCTTACAAGAACAAAAATACAATTTGTCATAAAGTATCAAATGCTTGGCTTCAAGTTATGTAGAACAATAAAAAGTCAGGAGAAGACAAGCATTAAAATTTCAAATAACTCTATTTTGAAGTCAAATCAAGTCAAAATATCAAGCGACTTGCCTTGAAAAGTCCCTACTCCTTCTACCTAAAGTGTATCTAACGAAGCTAAAGTGTATCTAACGAAGCTACAAAGTAATCGTAAACAGTGGTTGATTCGTGATCAACGCGTGATCGGTAGCCATGGCGCTCTGTCGGCCTCTTCCTGATTGGCTTGTAGCGACGAGCCTCCAGACAAAGTCGCACGGTTGCCACGCTCGGCGAGTTTTCGCCAGAGTGGTTGATCACATTCGCATGGATCACAAATCAATCTGTTGGTGCAATACGTGCAATAACTGTTGTAAAGGACATTATATAACAATAAATGGCATCACAAAGGTATATTCCAATTTGATCTGCAGCAAATTATGAACGGCATATACGGAGATGCGAAAACAAGCTCAAAAAGGTGAAGCAAATTTTTGTGCAATCTTTATAGTTAAATTTTTCCTAAGAGATAGCATCAGTGAGGGAATTTTTTTCTATTGTCTTATTTTTCACATTAATGCGATGTCGAGGTATGTGGCCCTATCGCAATTGAAAATAAGGTTTCGATAATCCTTCCATAAAGTTTCGATGAGTACATCTGAAATAATCTTGAGATATTCTTCAGGGAAATACAAAAATCTCCTTTTGTGTTTTTTTGTGCAGATTTATCTATTAAAATCCTATCCGCAATCTATTTTCCGTGCACACACCTTCAACCGAATGTATGCCATATATGATATTACCGTTTCCAACTTTCACCAAGGTTAATAGGAACCATAACAGCTCCCTACCCTTCCCCCCTATAAGAATATCGATTTGTAGCCTCACATTTCAAGGTTAGACTTCTTGTAATGTTTCTGTTCAACATTCGGCGATTTCTGACAATTTTCCCAATAAAACATGATCATTGTGACATTAAGCCGGGCAACGCTGCATAGTAGAGGGAACTCTCAGCGTCACGTTGATGGTTCGTCACCACGCACAGGATTGTAATCAGTTACGGATACCCGTTTATGAGCGCGAACGTTTTATGCACGTCTTGACTTGATTTTTCTTGGGGAAATTTAATATTAGTCTAAAATGTCTGACACAGATACAGCTGATGAAGTGGTTGAAATCAGCTTAACGCCACCCAGCAAAAGGGCTAAAAAGCTTCATCTTAGCGCAGGTGAAAAACAAATTATTCTAAATATCTACAAGAACCAGATGCAAGTGAATAGTGGATTGGCTATAGAAAATATCGTATGTAAGGTTGCTGAAATTTCTGGAGTAGGTCGATCAAGTGTTTACAAAATCTTGAAGGAGTATAGACAAAATCACTCACTATCTGAGCCAAAAACATATCCAGCGAGAAAAAAAATCATCGAAAAAATAGATGACTTTGACAAAAGTGCCATTAGAAGAAAAGTACATCACTTTTTCTTCAGGAATGAAATACCTACAATAGATAAAATATTGAAGCAAGTGAATGATGATGAGGACCTGCCAAATTTTAAAAGATCTACGTTCCATAAGCTGTTGAAAGAACTAGACTTTCGATTTTTGAAAAGAGGAAGGAATAGTTTATTGATAGAAAAGGAGGAAATTGTTATCTGGAGGAGAGAATACCTTAGAAAAATTAGGCAATTCCGCGCTGAAGGAAGAAAAATTTATTATTTAGACGAAACATGGGTGAACGCGGGGCATACGCAGGGAAAGGTTTGGGTAGACAGATCTGTGAGATCCTCAAGGCAGGCTTTTTTAGATGGCCTTTCGACGGGATTGAAAAATCCTGCAGGTAAGTTTCGAAGTATATGAACTTTTTTGGATGCAGATAATTCATTTTCTGATCGAATCAATGATTTGGAAGCTACGAACTCAGTTTTGCTATCTCATCCAAGTTTCCGAGTATTTCCTTCACCCAAAAACTAATCTAAGACCCTATCCTACACTAACCTAAAAAGAGTAAGTTGCTTAATTTCGTCATTTAGTGCGCTCGCTGAGAAGTAAAATAACTAATTACTTTCAGGCAAGGGAAAACGCCTGATCATTTGCCACATAGGTAGCGTAGATGGATTTGTTCCTGAAGCATTGTGGGCATTTGAATCCAAAAAAACTGGAGACTATCACGAAGAAATGGATGGTAACTCATTTTAAAATTGGTTCAAAAAAATTTTGCCGACACTTGATGATAACGCAATTATTGTGATGGATAATGCCCCGTACCACTCCAGAAAACTGGAAAAAATTCCAACAATGGCCATCAAAAAGGCAGACATTCAACAGTGGCTTGTCTCAAAGAAGATCGACTTCGACCAAACAATGGTCAAAGCTGAGCTGATAAATATAGTCAAGCGACATAAGTATTAATATGATTTAAAAATTGTTGACGAAATGGCCAAAAACCAAAATAAAGCGATTCTCAGGCTGCCTCCCTATCACTGCGAACTGAATCCTATCGAGTTGATTTGGGCCGACATCAAGCAATACGTGGCGTCAAATAACAGCACTTTTAAGTTTTCTGACCTTAAAAAACTGTTTGATGTTGCTGTCGATAGAATTACGCCAGCAAAATGGAGAACATGTATTGACCATGTCCAAGAGAAGGTTGAAACCAAAATGTGGGATATGGACAATATCATTGACACCCAAGTTGAACCCCTTATAATTGACATCAACAATTCTGATGATTCAAGCTCCTCGGAATACAGCATATAAATCGATTGATACCATTAAGACTGGCAGTTTAACGGGCTTTTTGGCAAGACAGGTAAGTTCATAATGGACTGCAATCAAAGTGTAAGTTTCTAGTTATTAATGTGGAAATTCAAAATTTATAATTACACAAAATTAGGGTTAATTTAGGAGTTCCAAAGCATAATAGTGCCATTTTGACCTTCTTCCTATTTCTCATGTAAATTTTAATAGCAATCAAACTAACAAACTTTATGGAGTCTGTAATAAACTTTTGTACGACTACTACGTCTGTAGTTTCTATTTGCTCAAAAAAATTTGCTGTGCATTGTGAATAGAAGGTTGATTTGTAAATATTATTGGGTATATGTGTAAGTTAATAATAAAATATGAACAATTTCAATTGAGATGGTCCACAAGTTTTTTTCGTGTGCGTTTTAGTAACATTTTGCTGAAATGGTGAATACAGAATTTTTTGCACTGATTCCTAATGTCGAAATATGATTAGAAAGGCGTGGTATATTCCTGATGATTTACTATGCTTTTGATAGAATTTACAGCAACACATATCTTGTACGACATTTCTTGATAGATCAGTCACAATAGCTTGATACGGCCCTGTAGCGTCTCCTACGGTTAAGTTCTTGATCACGTGCAATACGGGTGTATATGTTTGATTTTACTTTGTTTCTTCGATGGATACAGTTTAGTCCGAATTCGTTGATCAAAAGGGACTCATGAATTTATTTGTCAATGCTTCTTACCAGTAGAATTGGACCTGCTGGCCCGGATGGGTTGAGCATAAGGGTTGGTCTGTTGAGGTGGTTGCGGTTGCGTTGGGGTTGTGGGCGTGGTCGGCCCTGGTTTGAAGCTCGATCCTGACCTCATGCTCTGCGATTTCCGCAGCTGCGATCTCGATTGGTGGTGGGCACTCAGCTGAGCTGCTTTCGATCGGTATATCACGTTTTTCCCGTCGTCGGGAGAGGCGTATAACTTCGCGTTTGCTGTTGGTTTGAAGGAAGACACTATGCCTAAAAAATAAGGCAATATTACTAATACTTCATTCATCTTAGTTTAGAATTCCGCACTAAGGGAAAGTAGTATTTATTGTGATCCGTTAGTAATCATTAATTGATTAATTATTATTAATTAATTATGAAATTTCATATTCATTGACCGTGTATCCAAGATGTCAGTTATTACTTGTCGAATATCAAAAATTTCATATCATACTTGGTTCTTATTTTTATATTTAAAATAAAAAATTATCATCAAATTGACATAGTTATATAACTAGCAAATCAATATTTCGGAAAGAATTACCTGAGCTTAATAAACTAAATAATGGTATAAAGTCTACTTTTAATTTAAAGATGTTTAAAAGGAAATTGAAGGGCTATTTCATGGACAGTGAAAATTCTTAGAGAAACAAATTTTGTTTTTTTCTAAATATATGTATGTTATGTAATTGTTTAGTTTTTTAGAAGAGTGTAATTGTAGAAATCATTCTAGATAAATCTTAAGCAAACAAATAATGATATAAGGTTTACTTGTAATTTAAAGATGTTTAAAAGAAAATTAAAGGAATATTTCATGGACAGTGAAAATTCTTAGAGATGCAAATTTAGTTTTTTTTCTATCTCTATGTTATGTAATTGTTTCGTTTTTTAGAAGAATGTAATTGTAGCAATCATGCTAAATAAATCCTAAGCAAACAAACACGGTTATGTAGAAATGTATTGACACTGACGGATTAGCAAATTCTGTAGGTCCAGACCAAACCAAATATTGATTGTGCAATATTTCCCTAACAAAAATCAAGGAAGTACACGGAACACTGAGGCAAGGCAAGGCAGTTACATCCAGAAAAGGAGACACCATTTTTATTTGTCTTCAAACACATGACAAAAATATCGCTATTGTCATTGTTCTCTATTCATGATATAGCTAACACTTTTTGTCACACATATTACCCCGTTCCGTTTATTTGTCAAATGACATACGCGGGTTTCACGATCATAGATTCTAAGCTCAAATAGACTACTTGATTACTTAATTTGATATCAATACAAAGGCAGAATTTTTATTCACTTACACAACCTATTTTAATATTTTTGTGGCTCGTGAATCGGATATTCTATGTTGGCGAACTATCGAACACTGTAAGAGCGTAGCACCATTAATGATACGAAATTACGCATGAGACAGGTAGCGGATATAATTAAGATATTTTTATGTTCATTTTAAATGCCATTAATTCCTTATGTAGCAGTCGTTGGCGCGATAACTTATCAGTTTTTCACAAATTAAAATGGGTAGGTGCCACATACACAATGGTTAATACTTATAGAGGTTCCTTCGATTCAATGGCTTCTTATGAATGTAAATAACAAATGATTGCGGAATATACAAAGCCTCATTGGTATGTGTCAAATAAGACTTAGGATATTTTAGTCATTTTGAGAATATTCTCGAGTAAAGACATTACAAACAAATGAAGAACTATACTGACCTTCCTCTCCTTGCTCTTGCGTTCTATCCTGAGGCTGCGCCACCACTCGGTCGTATTCACCCTTACCACTGCTTGCTCTACCCCCTCCTACCTCCACCTGTAACGATATTTTTTTCATTATTTATTTTGCGTGTATACCGGGTGTCTCATTTTAATCTGCTAACCTAAATAGTTCAAAAACTACGCATGCTAGAAAAAAGTTCAAGCAGAAATTGTAGGGTTTCGTAGTGGCACAATAATGAAGATGACCTTCAGCATGAGTTTCAAGGTCATTTCAAGGTTAAGCGGATATTTGCAAATGGAACTGAACGAAAGTATCCAACAGCAAAGTTATAGGATTGTAGGGGTCGCCCAAACGTGACCTTGACCATGACATTCAAGGTCAAGTCGAAATTTTCAAGTAAGTTCCATCATTTTTAAGTTAGACTTGGAAAAAGCGGGAAATGTTACGTCCGTATGTGATGACCTCAAAGTCAAAGTCATGTCAATCTTAAATGTTATTTGTAAAGCAATCCCTTGATTTGTTTTTATATTCAAACATGTATAACTTTGACATGATGTCGAAGCTGATAGACTACGTCGAGGTCAAAATCACCTTTGAGTGACCGCTACAAAGCTTTCAACTGTGCTGTCAAACATTTTCACGAGAGCAAATTGTTTCCAATGTCTTGACTTGTAATGGCATTACAGGTCGTGATAATGATCAAAGTCAAGGTCATACTCGGAAGTAAAGTTTCCTCCTCTTTCCAATTCCGGTGTAACGAGAGGGAATTCCATACGAAAACAACAATTTGACTTTGAACGTTGCGGTCAAGGTCAAGTTCCAGATTAGGGTCATGGACACTGTCATGATTATGGTCATGGTCACTGTCAAGGTCATTGACATGATCATGGTCATGCTCATCACCATTTTCTATCTCGAAACCGTACGACTTTTGTTTAAACTTTTTTTTCTATACTATAACTATCTAAAACTGTAATGACTCATCGATGTTCACGTGAACATCACTTAACTACCAGTAGTCGGCTGTTCATAGGCGGGGTATGAATGTTTAACATGGGTGAACTAGATTTGTCACATGCTTAATAAAGAGTGGTTTGAAACATATTGTAAGTCAAAAATTTGGGAATTACCTTTATTCATCGTCGCTTCCACTTACATCTGACAGTAATAAACTGTCGCTATCGCTTTCCTCGTTGAAATTGACTATAACTGGCTCTATGATGGTGTCGATGTGGTGGTCAAGCTGCCACATTTTTGTTTCTTCCTTCACAACATGACGGATAGCATTCTGCCAAACTTCGGGCGTTACTAGCTGTATGGAAGTCTCAAGTAAAACCTTAACGTCTGGTAATTTGAAGGTTGTGTTATGGCGCGCAATATAACCCTTCACTTGAGCCCAGATGAGCTCTATTGGGTTCAGTTCACAGTGGTAGGGCGGTAACCGCAGCACAGTGACACCACATTGACGGGCCATCTCATCAGTCACGTAACTAATGTTCGCAGGTTTGTGCTGTTTAATTTTTTCATACAATTCCGCTTTCACACATGAATCGTCAAACGGGATTCCTTTTTCGCGCAACCATTGCTGCATGTCACTTTTTCGAGATCCCATAGTCGGTACACGTTCGGCTCGACGACTATGGTAGGAAGCATTATCCATGACGATCACAGAGTTGGGCTCAACTCGCTGAAGCACCCCTTGAAACCAGCTCTCGAAGCAGCTGGCATTCATTTCGTCATGGTAATCACCTCCTTTCTTAGAGACGAAAATCAAGTCACACTCTTCTAAAAAGCCACTATCGCTACCAATATGAGTTACGATCAATCTTTGACCTTTCCCTGACGGTCCACGAAGACCTGTTGACAAACCTTCAATGCTTGCTTGTCGGTTACTCACTGCGTTTTTGTCTATCCAGGTTTTTTTAACTGTGTGACCTGCATTTACCCATGTCTCGTCCAAATAATTGATTTTTCTGCTTTGTCGCCTATATTCAATCATTTCGCGTAGGTATTTTCGACGCCAGGCGACTATTTCAGGTCTCTCTATCAATACTGACTTCCGATTACGCGTTTCGTAACGAAAATTAATTTCGTGCAGGGATTTCCTCATTACCTCGACGCTCATTTGGGGTATAATTTCATTTTCCTTGATCGCTGCATGTACAGCCTTGAGGGTTGGTATCTCATTCCTAAAGAAGAATGAATGTACGGTTCGCCTTAACGCGATTTTGCTATCGTCATCCAATTTAACGGCCTTTCGTCCCTTCAAATTAAACTTCGGATCAGTAGTAGCTCCAGTTTTCTTTTTTTCATGCACCACCCTGCGAATGGTCCACTCTGGAACGCCTGTCATACGTTCACAACGCGCGAGTGCATCTCCCTGCGACATAGTTCTGTTCAGATAATTGAACACGTTGAGCACGATTTCTTTCGCGTCCCTCTTCAGTGCTTTACGAAGCCGTCTACCTGTTCCCTGGCTTTCAGTACTTCCACTCGTGCCATTTGTACTCTCCATGGTTAAGTATAACCAAACCAGTAACCACAGAAACCACAACAATAACAATCACACAACAATTCTTATAAAAACACACAATATGCGATCTCTCAACGAAACACGTTCCAATGCGTTGCTGACGCCTATGAGTCTGCCGGTCGAGGCGCGTCTTTGATTTCATTGGTTCTACCGGCGGAGAACAATCAGCCATTATTTCCATCTCTGTCTGTGCTGTTGACCACCGCAAAGCCACAGAAACGACATATGTCGTACACTATACGGCTGTACTGGAAGGAAGCCGAGATCGAGCTCTGATCACGTGTTGATCACGCGTATGTGTCATTACAGTTTTAAATAGTTGTAGTATAGAATGGGTAGTTTTGCAAGTATTTAGGTGGAGACATTAAAATGGGCCACCTTATGTATATTTATGTAGAAGTATTTACTCATACTATCTGGTTATTGTGATAGTTTTGCATATCTTTGGTGGATTAAAATACTTCTTTCCGACTATTTGTGAAGAGTTCTAAGTTTTCGCCGTTTTTTTTTTAATAAACAAATTATTTTGTGTTACGTACCTTAACCACCTGCCCCACAGGCACCGGAGGCGGCGGATGTGTCGGCGGCGGCAATAGCCCTCTTGCCCCACCCACTCCTCCACTGACATCCTCCTGACTGCGATGGAAGGCGTACGTCGTCCCCACTCCCGTCGAGTAGGCGGACTGCCGGTAGGCACCGCCCCCGTTTGGCGTGCTGGAGGCTGTCGCGGCTGCGCACTCTTGCGCCAGGTCGGGCGTGCTGTGGAAGGTGCGTTTAAGGCCGCCTTTGTGCGGGAAGAACAGGTCGGTGAAGCGGACTTTGGAACTCTGCAAACAATATGTAAAATAACAGTAATGTGAAAAGTGGCGATCACGTTCTTTAAAATTTCAAATTTTGGCAACTTAGAATTGGAGATCGGCTGATATAGGATTTTTACCGATACAGATAATCGGTCGATAACGATATCGGCTGTTGGTCTGTTTTCACACACAAACGGGTGTATTTCGGTTCAGCAGCCTTCAGTAAATCTAAGAGGCCTCAAGCGCGTCTATAAGTCATTCTTGCATCATATTTAGTACTCGACAGAAATCTGTTTGGACATACTTTCAACGAATTTGCGAAATTTTAGTTTTTTAATTGTATCTTGTGGGAAAAGTGCACTTCTTTGTTAATTTTGGGGCGCTGAATCCAAAAATGACAATGAAATAAAAAACTTTTTATTTTTAAGGATATATTAAAAAAAGTAACAAGATTCATATACTTATAAGAATCACTATATGCGCTGTCTTTTTGCTGTTCTTTTATGGATCGTTTCTGGAGCATCTCGACCAAGAGTCCAACAGTAGTCTGAAAGCATGGAAGGATTCCACTTTCCCTGGTACCATTTTTCCATCGTTGAAATATCCTGATGAAAACGTTCGCCGTGCTCATCACTTACGGCTCCGCAATTGTCAGGAAAAAAGTCCAAGTGTGAGTGTAGGAAATGTATCTTAAGAGACATATTACAGCCCATCTTTTGATACGATGACAGCATATTTTTGACAAGAGTTTTATAGTTGTCAGCTTTTCTATTTCTCAAGAAATTAGTGACCACCAGACGGAAATCATTCCAAGCAGTTTTTTCAATACCTGTTAAAGTGTTTTCAAACTATGTATCTTTCAAAATATTTCAAATCTGTGGCCCAACAAAAATACCTTCTTTAACCTTTACCTCACTTAGTCTTGGAAACTTCTGACGCAGGTATTGAAAAGCTGACCCATCTCTATCTAATGCCTTGACAAAGTTTTTCATTAGGCCCAACTTGATATGCAGTGGTGGTAATAAAATTTTTTTCGAATCTACCAATGGCATATGCTGTACATTTTTTTGACCTGGCTCTAGGAATTGACGAACAGGCCAGTTTTGTCTGGTGTAATGAAGTGCCTTTGCCCGACTGTCCCATTCACACAAAAGCAGCAAAACTTTGTGTAGCCTAGCTGCAGTCCAAGTAAAAGTGCAACAACTTTCAAATCGCTACGAATATGCCATTGGTGCTCATCGTTTTTTATGCATGTCAATAGGTACTTCATATTGTCATATGATTCTTTCATGTGAACTGCATACCCTACAGGAAGAGATGGTAAAGTATTTCCAATATGCAATAACACTGCCTTTAAACTCAATGTTGAACTGTCTATAAACAATCTCCATTCTTCTGGGTTATACTAGTAGTTTATATTAAAAGCCGCCAGTAAGCCGTTAATGTTACTGCAGAAAACCAAGTTATTCTCCATATTGAAAAATGGTTCTAAGTCTTTGTGGCGTTTACGAAAAACACATACCGAAACATCGTCTTCTAACAAGTTCCACTGCTGCAGTCTTGATCCAAGTAACTCTGCCTTACATTTTGGAAGTTCTAAATCTCTTACAAGATCATTTAATTCTGACTGTGTTATTTTGTGCGGTTGGTGGCATGACGCGCTCGGTATAAAATCAGGATCTCTTGACGTTGAAGCACATGTATTACAGCAGATGTGGGGTGCCCACTGTTTGTCTTGATCACCTAGTTTACAACCGAAATAAAGCTGATATGCCTTTGTTATTAGTGGAGTAATAGACCGTCTCTGAGACGCAAAAGTCACATCACCACACACGTAACAAAACTGATCTGGATTGTTTACACACTTTCGAGACAACTTGCATGAACGCTGTCAGCCAACTGAGGAAAAAATGGCTAATATAAAACAATATAATGTACACGTATATATAACGTAACACAATCATGCCGATTACATCATCTTTCCTTGCCGAATATAAAAATGTGGCACGTTTTTTTTTTTTTTTTTTTTATACTCCAACTACCACGAAGGCCTAAGGCCTAAGCACCCATTGGGTACCGTGGGGCTATGGGGGATACATGGGAAAGGGGGGACGCCACACGCACTCTGGCGAGGGAACACGTGTGCATGCAACATGCACACATTCTGGCTCCGCCTACGAGAACCGCCGGGTGGTACCTCCGCGTTCGACAGTCAGAGACCATCTACCACCTACGTGCATTCTTGTGAACAGTATATTAACACTGTCACAGCAGGAACACATATAATTACCGTATCTCTAAAACTTGAACTAATATTGAAAAAATAAGTTTCATTCCGGTTTTAGCGCATTAAAAATAGTAATATTTTGTTGACTTTATTTAGGATATTTTTTGGCTGTTGATCAGTGTTATTTGTGGAAAAATCATTTCATTTCCTTCTTATGACTTATCATCAGACAAGTATTTCGGTGAAACTATAATTCCTGACATATCTCAAAGAGCAATGCAAGAGAAAGTAGACCAAATTATCGGAATACCGCCCCATGGCATCTTTGGATCGGGCAACATTTACGATGCCAAACAGACCAACTATATGTTTCAATTTCTGTTTATTATACGGCGTTCTAGCCAGCGGGATGGACTTTTTCAAGTACAGTGACAATTACTATCAGTACATATTTTGAGGATATGTCTTTCACTGGTTTTCGTGAATCCTGTTTTCATAGTATTTTTGTTTGGGAAATATTGAACAAATATAAACAAAAAAGTATCTTAGAAGCCTCTAAGAGAAGTGATTGGCCTAGAAAACTAAATGCTAGATCAGTTAGATTAATAAAAGTAATTTGATCCAAAGATCCGTTTAAAACTCCAAGACAAATAAAAGCCGAAATTGATACAAAAGGAATTGCCGGTGTTTCTAGGAAAACTATAAGTAGAAGATTAAATGATTTGAAGTTATTTGCCCGAGTAAGAAGCCGCTAATCTCGAGGAAGGACCGTAAGGACCGATTACAATTTGAACGGTTGCATCTTGATTGGAGCATCTGTGACTGGAAGAGGGTATGTTTCAGTGACGAATCCAAGTTCAATATGTTTGGATCAGATGGTGTTCATTACGTTAGACGTTCTAGTGGACAAAGATTGAACCCCAAGTACACTTTGCCCACTGTCAAACATGGAGGCGGGTCTGTTATGGTTTCGGGGTGCTTTTCGGGGTTTGGGATGGGACCTTTACATAGAATAGATGGCATTATGGATAAGTTTGTATACACAGACATACTAAAGCATGTTATGTTACCCTATATGGAAGACAATATACCTTTAAGATCAATCTTCCAGCAAGATAATGAGCCGAAGCACACTTCAAATCTCGCAAAGAAATTCTTTCTGGATGAAAAAATATCAGATCTCAAATGGCCTTCACAGTCTCCCGATATAAACCCCATTGAAAATCTAAGGGAATACTTAGATAAGCAAATACGAGATAAAAATTATTAAAAAAAAGATGAACTGTTTGCCGCTTCAGTCAAAAGTGCAGACAGATTAATGAATCTTATATCAAGAAACTTCTACAATCTATGCCGAGACGATGCCAGGCGGTGATTGATAATAATGGTTAAGGTAAAAAATATTAACACAAACATGGTTGGTTTTCAATGAACTTTGATTCTTTTTCTATAATTGTTTTGCTTTGTCTATATATTTTTGTCCTTCATAGTTCCAGTTTTTTCGATTAACTTTTTATTGAAAGGAGTCTAATGAACTTATTTATGTACAAGTGAGTATTATTCTATAATAAATTATGTATACAGGTTGGTGTATTAATAAAACAAGTTAAAAAATAAATTAAGCACAATATTAATTTGTCTATATACTTTTGTCTATTACTGTAAGTATCGGTTTTGGGTAATCCCTATTTGAAAGTATGTGTCAAAAAGCACCAGTCAATGAACAATTTCTGGAGCACAATGTTACGTATATTGGATTCCCTGTGGAACTTCACACAAAATTCGGGAAACTAGGACCTGCGGTAGTTTTTTGCAGAATTTCAGAATATCTGGCAATATCATCGTTCGCAACTCAAATTACTCAGCCTTGATAGCAAAGCCGCACCTATTCAAGTCAAAATCCAACATGTGCATTGATGCTCGATTAGGTTTTCAGGATGATATTTAAAAATTCGAAAACCCCAAATACGCTAAAAAACGGTTATACGAAAATACTGACCTGCTTTTTACTTCTCTTCATTTCGGCAACACTGGCGTACACCTTATTCTTGACAGGAGAGCCTAGCGTATGAGTTCCTTGAAACCTTGAGCTCATCAGTTCTCCTTCTCTTTGTTGGAATCTGAAAATTACAGTAACTTAGGGCTATAAGTGATGTCCAGGGATGACATTTCGATTTCAGTGGCTCTTCCACCATTTTATAAACAACCACCATTATGCTAGGAATGCAATGAATGGCAATTCTTAGGCATTCGCAAATGCGAAGATTTACTGCCTATATTAGAGAATACCTTATCAAAACATACTTGAAGCAGAGATGACTGCGAAACCATCACTTCTGAAGTTTGATATTCCTTTAGTTAAGCTTGATTTTATTGAAGTGGTATTTAAAAAAATTAAAAAGCAAATAAGTATGTAATTACACTGCAAAAAGTATAAAAAAGGAATTGTCGTTTCTATATATATTTTTCATATGTAAAACGTTTATAATGGAAGACCGATAAAGTGAAAAAGAATATGTTTTGGTTGTGCGAAGCTATTCGATACCAGGGTTGCCAGGTAAAAAATATATTTGTCACCAAAATAAATCGCTGGATTTGAAAACAGATCACCAGATCACCAATAAACTTTATTGAGACAGAGGCGTAGCTACGGTTCGTGAGGCCCTAAAGCTGGTGCCGCGTTGAAAAGTGAAAAAATGGTCTCCAAGGTCAACGATTTTTTTTCAGCGAAAATGAACTGATTACTCTTTTGGACTTTGGTGCGGATAAGTAATCGATACTAAGTAAAAAAAGTAAAACACCAACAGTTTTGTTACAATTTATTACATAAAAAAGTAAAAGCAACAAAAATATAACGAGTTCCTCTATAATAATACTGATAACGTTATTCGAAAGACGAACAGAAGTTTGTTGAAATAAAAAAACATGAAACATACCTTCAAACATAAATTCAATAACTCACATTTAAAACATAAAATGCAGTAAACATAAAGCAACAAAGGACCTCTATCTGTTAATAAGATCGGATAAACATAAGCAGGTTTTCTGGTATGTTTGTCTTGAATAACCGTAATGTAATAATCTGGAGAAAAAAACAGCAGTAATGTGGAATTTTAGGAAAGTTCTCACCAAATGACCAAATGGATAAAAAAATCATCAGATCTGGTGACAAATCGCCACACCTGGCAACCATGTTCCATACTTCCTTGCATTCGTTTTACACGCAATCTCACTCGGTATATTACAAGTTCTTTCCAACACAATACAATCAAACAAACCGTAGCTTAGTGGAATTGGTCCCCACTTGCAAGTTTATTTCATTTAAGTTCAAAATCCATCGATTCAAATTCTGAGACTTTTGCTTACAGTTATATATTTCTCAGAAAACTGTAAAAAATGCTCAGACTTGACTGACGTTCCATGATAAATTAGAAAAGTTCCTTTTTTTAGGTTATGTTCCGACCAAGTTGGGCTCAGCTGTTCGTTATGGACTCTGAAGACATTCATTGATTTCACAGCCGAATCGCTGTTTGGACTGTCTTGACTAACAAAGCAAACGAAACTTATGCTTTCTGATGAGAAATGTCTGATAGTTCATAACACCAAGGAAAAAATATGGTTAACAAATTAAGTGATATTTGTTGTCTTATTACAGTACGAAGTATTATTTTCATATTCTCTCTTTCTGATAGTCATGAGTTCGCGAATGTCGATACAAATGTGAATGCGAATAATATACGTTGCATACTTTTTTAAAGAAATGGTGGATGCGTCTATCGCCGCAGGCGACAGCATTATACATGAGACTCCTTCACCATTTTCTTAAAAAGCCTATGTGCCAGTAATTCCACATTTTTGCGTTTCTTTAGTAAGCAGTTACCGAGTCTGATCTGGTTTCTAACGCCCTGTCGTATCAGTGAGAGTTTTCTCAGTCTCTGTAACCCTGAATGGAGAATTTAGCGGCATGGACGATGGTTTGCGAAGAAAGATAACTGGTCGGTATATTAGTAAAGTAGCACTCCCACCATTTCTTATACCAGCCGCGATACACGTTTTTTGGTATACAGGGTTATCCAAATTAAGTGTCCACCATTGGTAACTTTGTTATTAGTAAAAATACAAAGTTGTTTAAATTAGCAAACTAGTAGCATTTTTAACGCTGGTAAAAATGAGAAATAAAAAAAAAACAATTGAGAGTCGTTATTTTGATTTTTTTCAGTAAAATAACATTTTTTTAAATGGAAACCCCTGTATATTATATTTTTTTCTGTTAAAGCATCAAATTGTAAACAAAAAAGTTCATAATGACTTTTCCGCTAAAGTCAAAAATAAAGTCAAAATAACGATAAATATTTTTAATTATTTGCAGTATTATAATATTAAGACGGTTATGAAAACAACATGGCGTTCGCGATTTGACAGCATTAAGATAAGCGACAAATTGTTAAACTGGACATACTCGTAACTAGAAGGCTTTGGAAAACAATGATAAAATCAAATAATGTCAAACATTAGTGTAAATACTTGTTTATAAGCTTTATTGTGTCATTAGTTTAAAGAAAAATGTTCTCCCATGAAGAAAAGTGTGATATGTTAGAATGCTATTTAGTGTGCAGAAAATCCTCCTTGAGAGCAAGAGAATACTACAGTGAATTATATCCCGCTCGCATTCAACCGTATGAACGATATTTTCTGAGACTTTATCGAAAATTTAGGGGCAACGAAAATGTTTTTGCTAAAACAAGGGCAAAAAAAGAATTCATAATAAGCGAGGCCACGGAAATTGCAGTTATTGGATATTTTGAAGCTTATCGTGAGAATTCAATAGCAGATATTCTCAAGGACTCTAATTTCAGTTATGGTACTGTTCAAAGGATTTTAAAAAAATACAAATTTATTCCGTATAAGTACCGACCAGTTCAAACGCTTTTGGCAGGGGATCCAGAGAGAAGACTTGTTTTTTGCCATTGGTATCTTAGCTTCTGTCGCCAAAATGCAAATAACTTTCGTTACCTTTTATGGACAGATGAATCAAATTTTTCAAATTCTGGAATGTTTAATAGAAAAAACCACCATTATTGGTCAAGAGAAAATCTTTTGTTAGTACATCCAAGAGGCCCACAAGTCCGTTTCAGTTTCAACGTTTGGTGCGGTATAATTGGTTCAAAAATTGTTGGCCCGTTCTTTTATGAGGGAACCCTAACTGGTGAAAGATATGTGGAATTTATGTCAGAAATTCTGACTAATTTCTTAGACGAATTGGATCTTATAAGTAGACATCATCTGCATTTTCAGCAAGATGGCGCACCTGCCCACAACTCCAGAGGTACTTATCATTTTCTAAGTACTACTTTTAATGATCAGTGGATAGGAACAAATGGCCCAATACAGTGGCCTCCCAGATCACCAGATCTAAACCCACTTGATTACTTCTTGTGGGGTTACTTAAAGAACCAAATTTACAAGCGAAGGTACGATAACCTTGACGCGTTAAAGACTGCAGTTAGGGAAAAGATAACCCAGATAGATGGTAGGACCATACTTAAGACAGTTCGAGCAGTTGAAAAACGTGCCCAAAAATGTATTGAAGAACAAGGTGGTGTTTTCGAGCATCTTCTTTAAAAAAAATTGTTATTGTATTTTGTAAGATTATAAGTTGATGTTGAAAATAAAGTTTGTCGATACAATTTAATTGTTTCAGATTTGAGGCCATAACTTCAACAATTTGTAACCTAGGAGAAAAGTTATTGTAAGCTTTTTTGTTTAAAATTTGATGCTTTAACAGAAAAAAATATAATATACATTTAAAAAAATGTTATTTTACTGAAAAAAATCAAAATAACGACTCTCAATTGTTTTTTTTTTATTTCTCATTTTTACCAGCGTTAAAAATGCTACTAGTTTGCTAATTCAAACAACTTTGTATTTTCACTAATAACAAAGTTACTAATGGTGGACACTTAATTTGGATAACCCTGTATACGTGTCTTGGGTATGATCTCACCTGGCACTAGTCAGTCTTTCCTCAGCTTCCTTGTCCCTAAAGAGCTCCTCCAGTGCTGCTGAGGCAATCCTCGCTGAAGCAGGTCGTTGCCTTATAGACGCTGTTCTAGGAGGCACCGGTGTTGAATGTGTTGAATTTAGTTGCTGCACCGATTCCGCTGAGCTGTTCTTTGGGTCCTCTTGATCTGCTTCAGTTCCTAGAAATGGCCAATTAATGTTGATAAGCAATTATCATAATCTGGGATTTTGTTTTTTATAGTAGAATTAGAGGTTGCAACAAATTGGACAATAAGGTACCTGAGCCATATTTGAATAGAAAACCACATGTCCGTCTAAAAAAAGCACCTGTGGTGTAGGTTTACGAGGGGTGCCTTTTAAGTTTTGCATATGGAAATAAAACAACACAGTAGGTAGTTTTAAATGACTTTATTGTTTTTCGAAGTATTCTCCACGAAGATTAATACACATCTGCATGCGCGCGAACCAATATTCGAAGCACTTATTCCATTCGTTTGCTGGCAGATCCAAAACGGCATTTTTGAATGCGTCAACTGCTTCTTCTGGTGACTGGATCCTTTGACCACGCAGTCTGTTTTTAATTTTCGGGAAAGTTAAGAAATCGTTAGGACTTAGATCGGGACTATATGGAGGATGGTCCAATGATTCCACGTTTTTTTTCGTTAAGTACTGCCTTGTTTTTTGGGCTGTGTGCGAGCTTGCATTGTCTTGGTGGAGGATGATTCTTCCTTTGGGGTTGATTTTTCGAAGCTCGGTGATGACTTTTGGCAAACAAATGGTGGTATACCAATTCGCAGTAACAGTTCTTTGCTCATCAAGAGGAATTGTTGCAATATGACCCGCTTTTGATACAAATGTCGCGACCATCTTTTTCGATATTGAGTTTAATGCAGATGACAGTGGGACTCCAACTGATAGCGGGTCTGATAGTGACTCTGAGCGAGTAGTTTGGGAAAAAAATTGTAGTTGTAGTTTTTATTACTGCCGTTATAGACGTGGCTTATCTCGTTGATTCATAAGAAAAGTAGTTGTTGTATTAGTTTTGCAATACCACTAGATAATGATTACAATCTGTCTGTTTCTCAGAATTTATCATTATCCTTATTGAGAACGTCTATTCTAGACCACCAATAACTTTAAGACTTGTCAATGTTATGTAATTTTGTGATGAGTGACCTCTTGGCCAAATATTTTTTGTGGCCTGCGACCTTCTACAGTTTTCGTGACCATTTTGCGAAATAGAAAACGAATCTGAACCAAGTTCTGAAGAAAAATACAGATATTTTACCGCAAAGGATCAAACGTATATAAGGAGTCCGTCAAATTTAATGGAGTGTGTTGTTTCAAACCTCACAACAAGCACCCAAATTATAAGCTTATAGAAAAACAAGTTTTAAATTACCTTTGAAGTACACCTTTGTTTAATAAGGCACCAAGCCAACAATAAATTTAATCTACGGAAATGCATTACAATCTGTCGATCTCTGTTCGTAGCATTTCAATCAAAATTATGCAAAAAACGTGATTTCAGGATTTACATAAAGCTTATAGCTTCAAATGTCTCAAAGTAAAGTTTAATTTGACATAGGTACCTTATTGCCTCAAACCCTATTATATTACTCCCTTATATAAAGTTTCTGTATTCCCTGTAACACTTCCCTACAATGAGGGTTGGCAAACGATCTTGGACGCCTCTAAGGGTCTGTTGTACACTGGGTAAAGTGCTATATCCAGCCAGATGTTCGGTTCAGAAAATTGTAAAGTTGAGAAAACTCCCAATTTCAGACAAAGCAGTTTCATGGGTAAGTCGATTATGTCAAAGATTCGATTAAAGTTTTTCGCTGAGATTGGCGAAAAACCACCTCAACAGTTTTATTTTCCAGTTCCAAATAAAGCTTTATGCCACTTTCATTTCTTTGATGTCCATATTCGAAATCAGTGCCCCAAGTAACTCTAATGTAGCGACTTCTAAACTGAATACAAATTCAAGATGATATGTAAATAATAACAGTTAGCGCGTGATCTCTCGGTAACAGGTGGGGACAACACATTGGTCAATTCGCCATTAAATTTCAAGCGGTCACCTTGCGGAATAATGCGCGGGGCAGGGGCAGGGCAGGCAGAGTTGCACTCAGGCCACCGTCCGTCGCGTGTATCACTGCGTGCTCGTGTTTTCGTATTCACATTGCTTGGTTGTTGCTGTTGTTGTTGTTAAGTGTATTTGAGTAATTTGTTAAGTTTCTGTTAAATACTGTCATCTTTGTTTTACCACACGTTGGTGGTAGTCCATCATTCGGAGGTAGACCTGAATGCGGCCCTTTACGCCGTCCTTCCTTTTGCAAACACGCATCCATTCTATCTTGGGTGTAAATACACTATATAAACAGTAATGGTAATTTTTAGCTTGAGAACCATTAAGGTTTAAATGTAGAGTTCTTGAGTCGACGATGACCGACTGGTTTTCAGACTTCTTCTTGTCTTATTTTATCGTGTTTGTGGACTTGTATGACTGCTTATTTTTCCTAAAATACTGATATACCTATATTTATAGCGACTTCGATGCGTGGCCGTACCTCATAAAGTCCACTCCGCACCGTCTGGATCTATTTTTTGACAACAGGGTCAATTTATAGCTGGCTTATGTTTATTGCTACCATGTTACAAATTTTTCCGGACATTTTTTAAGTAGAATTAGGGCCAATTTCACCAACATTTAGTCGTGAAAAAACGGTTGCCTTATAAATAAGAGTACATTATAGATGTAATATTATGTCTTTGTGCTTTAGAATTAGGTTAACTTTCATAGAATTTAAAATTTTTATCATTTCAGACAAGACGGTACCTGTAGAAATGTACCGATTTTTATTTTGCAAAAAAAGGATATAAAACGTATTCCAACTGGTTCATCATCTTTTGCTACATCAAAAACAACTTTTGCCAATTTATGATATAGAAATCCATGAATTTTATTCAAAAATCGAACACTTTTTTAAATTTTGACTAAACCATATGTAATTTCTTAATATTCAATAAGCTGGTGATGTTTCAACAACAAGATGTCATCTCATACTTTGACAATATTTTGTTTTCAACATTTCATAGCTATTGGTTGCTGAAATTTGTTGATTGGATGTTGAAGCTCATTCGCTCTATTTGACGGACTGATACCCTATAGGTGGAGAATAACGGACCGTTAATTTGACGACCTTGGTGAAATCCACCCTAAGTGCTCGCAAGTAATACTTACCCAACCCTGCAACCATACTCTTCGCCCTAGCCCTTCCAACACTGAGCGTCGTCTTGGGATCCCTCCTGGGCGGCAGTGGAGCATGTTGCGCCCTAGGCGTGCCCCCTGCACTACCTGTTCCGCCCATCGCCTTCCGGGGCAGCGTTGCCGCGTATTGCCGCCCACCATTCGCCGGCTGAGCGGCCATTGGGTTGATTGGCAGCGCCGAACGACTGGTGGGTAGGCATGGAACGCATGTGACGACAGTCATCTGCACCAGGTCACCAGAGGAACGGATCAGCTCCACGACGCGCTCGTGGGATGAGGTTGATACGTCTTCGTTGTTAATTTCTGGAAAACAGAATTAGATGTACATACCCCAACTAACAATTATCACTCCTATTAGAGTTGCAAGAATGATTATACAGTATTCCTTAAACAGCATTGTATACTGTAAGAACATTGGCAAAACCCTCTTAGAACAGCTATACAAGCGGAAGATGGAAAACTGAACTTATCTGAGTTAAATTTTCCTATATTTAGACACAATTACACTAATGTTTATCACTTTATATCTGTAATTTCGAACTGAAACATAATTATTTAATATTAAATAGAGGAATAAATGTTTGCCCAATATGGCGGGTGGTTGTGTACAATCATGGCATCGTCCATGTTGTCTTTAGACTATTAAAATATTTTGGTGTTGCCTGCAGGTGTTATACAACAATTTAAAAATGTCTGAAATGAAATACTGACAGAGTCGAATGATTTACCTAGAGAGAATTTATACCAGATCTATATCTTCTGTTTGAACAGTTGATAAAACCTTTTGAACCAATATGCATGCGTTCTTTGTCTTAAAACATTGATTATGGCATTTTACAAAAATGTGACAGCAGAAAGTTAGGTTATGGCGAAGTTGTTTACCTACATATTTAGCATATGTACAGCCTTTAACAGTTACTAAACAACAGTTATATAAGTGCTTCCGTTGGGAGCAATTTGTTGGCTAAAGTAGTAAATTGCACAGCAAAACAACAAGGCTCGGGTTTGTTTTATAAACGTTACCATGGATGCCAGAACACAACCATTTTGACTAACTTGCAAATATGCCGTATAAAATAGTTGTATAAACGTTTATGCAAAAGTTAAAAATTTGCCCTATAAGGTGTTGTATAACTATGCTATAAGAATATTTTTATCACTTCATTTTAGAGAAAATATGTTGCAGAAAGCAAATCTGAATTCCACACAACATTAAGTCAGCATTTTGGTGTTCAGGCAACAACAATAGAGAGCTTCTATGACTGAACGGTTCTTTTACCAAATGCTTATACCACTACTTTGCTAGTTGGGACATTGCAGGATGTCCAATTTTCCTGCGAAAACACACAGTCATGATGACGTCACTCATGTTATCGGCCATCAACATGTTATATGGAATATTGTCGAAAAACCGATAAAACTAGTTAAAAGGCCTGCACTTTGTCAGAAAAAATAGTGCGGACTTTGGGGGTTCTTAATCTCACCGGTATCCCGGACTATTAAAGAACGCGTTAGGCAGAGCAACTGACTGATGCCTCACAGCTGCCAATGTAGTTGAAGACAACCTCGAATACCTTGTAATATACAGGAATAACGTTATTAATACTAGTTAGAGGATAGAAATGATTTCTTCTCGAATAACCTTGTGCGACGTATCACATGACCTAGTTGTCGAGAACTATTTTAGCATTATTTCTTTCTAAAACTAGATTATTGTTAGTATTGTAAAAAGTTAGTGATTCAAGGTTTGAACTACTCAAATGTTCTGGCATTCCGAAGTACAACAGAAACGCAGTAATTCGAGTCGATTCAACTGAAAGTCTCCAAAACACACGTAACATAAGGTTATGTTTTACCCATATTCTAGTAATGTGACGTCACGTGGACATGACCTGTTGCATTTCAGTAAGCCTTCGTTCATATGTTTTACATTTTACTCATATATAAGTGGATATATAACTCGTATGATACTTCTCTGTTTACTATAATGACCTTGAATCAAATTTTGTCATTTTTGGTATCTTCTAACTATTTCGAATTGGGACTTGAAAGTCACTTTGACGCTTGATTTTCCGTAACTCTCGATACTGGGTAATCGTTACAATTGCTGATACGTAGTAAAAGTTTTGCGTTTGACAACTATCTTGCAATTGTATGGAGTTCCAAGCTTTTGAATAAATTATTTACCTATACGAGTATACACAAATATATTGTCCGTTTTTTCATGGATCTCCTAGAAGTAGGCTTACCTAGTAAGAAGTCTCCTTTCTTCAATCCTGCCATATCCGCTACCCCACCTGGATCGACGTCGTCTAGGTACTGCAACGCGGGGCATTTTTCCGAAGGCGTCAAGTCCAAAAGCGGTGAAGTTGCTTTAGCACCTCTTAAGATGAAACCGAAACCTTTCTTGCCTTTGTGTAGCACCACTGTCCTCGGTTCTGCTGGTACGTTCCAATGACTACAAGAAAGTATCAGAAATTCTATTTTCAACAATAGGACTCTTGAGAATCATGCAAATGGAGACAGTTCAAAACTTGTAGTAAAAGTAGTACCCAGGGTCGCAACGGCAACATTATCTCAATATTAACTAGTTTGACTATACTATAGAATCTTGTAGTTTGGTGTGAGACCAGACAGATCGACTGCGTAAGAGAGTGAATGGGCAGTCTGCAGACCCCAGTTTTCTTAGTACTCACGAATAGTGCACAGGGGCTCAGTCTGATTTCCCAAGGGGATGCTAAGCAACGTAACTATCATTACTTTTGAGGATATACCTTAGATGGGGTTTATATTGTGCTTAGAGAAATCCTAATCAGGATTTTCTTTTTCAGCCAATTGAGTTGATGATCAAGTAGAGCAACTCTATGATAAGTCATTTTTTTATAACTGTGTAGAAGATTCGGCGCGTAAGTTATGCATCTCATTACTGCCTTTCGGAGTTTGAATATAGATTTCCATTCTGAGAAATTACCTCAGAAAAGTGCGCCGTATGTAATTTGACTCTGAAGTAAGTGAAAATGGCCTATTCTTGTAAGATGCATTTGTGTCTAAGAAATAATAAACGGAAGAGCTTGTCTTTTAAATATTGAGCGTGGCATTTCCTTGTTAATTTTCAGTCTGAATAAATTCCAAGTAGCATTCAGCAATCAAGGTTTTTTTTTTATATCGAAACAGCCGCGCAGGCAGAAGCCTAAATGCCGGAACACCGCGGCTGCTATGATGATCCCAAAGAAATTTTGTTAATACGATTTTTGAACTGCCTAAGGTTAGTAGAACTGGGAAAAGCTTCCTCCCGTAGTTTGTTCCACAATCTAGATACCCTCGGGATAAAGGAGCGGTCGTATCGGCCAGTTCTGGATGTACGAAGTTTGACACGGTTAGGATGGGACGCCGAAGTCAGGCGGGTCTGTCTGGCAGGCACATCGCGCGGCGGCATCATGGAAGAGAGCTCTGAGGAGCAAAGCCCGTTGGTGTAGCGATAGAAAAGAGCTAGATCGCCGACGGCCCGCCGGTGCGAAAGAGTCCCGAGACTGTCTGTTAGAGAAGAGTCATCGATCAGTCGGACCGCCCTCCTCTGGACAGCATCGAGCATGGACAATGTAGTCGGGGCGGCAGGACCCCAAATGTGTGAGCAATACTCGAGGCTAGGCCTTATCTGGGCCTTGTATAGAGTGAGAAGGTCATGCGGAGAAAAGTACTTCTTAGCCCTAAACAAATAGCCTAGCTTTTTCCCAGCAGCTGCAGCTATTGAAGAGATGTGTTCGTGCCAGATCAGGTCCTCGGTGATCTGGACTCCGACCAACCGAAATGAATGGCTCTTTGGTAGAACTCGACCGTCCATCGAAACTGTATGAGCGCTTGTTCGTCAAAGTACAGTACTGTGTTTTGGAAGCATTGAACTGTACAAGATTGTTGCGTCCCCAAGCAGTGATAGCCTCCAGGTCTCTTGTCAGAGAAGAAGTCGTCGCTAGTCTTCTTTTTTCCAGCTCAGCGGCAGAGATCGGCTTGTCACTCTGAATTCCTGCATGTAGAGTGCTGTCATCAGCGAAACTGTGGATTGGGTTGATCGTGCAGGAAAGGAGGTCGTTGATATGTAAGAGAAACAGTGTTGGAGCCAAGACCGATCCCTGGGGAACACCCGCGTTGACGTTGTGGGATGAAGAGGAGAATCCGTCAATTACGACGGATATCTTGCGGCCAGAGATAAAGTCAGCCACCCATCTGCAAAGCTTTTCTGGGAGGCCGTAGGATGGAAGTTTGCTCAAGAGGGCAGCGTGCCACAGCTGATCGAATGCTTTCGTGATGTCAAGAGCAACGACATGAGCCTCACCATGAGACTGGATGAGTTTACTCCACAGTTGCGTGACGTAAGCTAGGAGGTCCCCTGTGGATCGTTGGTGCCGGAAACCGTACTGCCTGTCGCTAATCAAGCTGTGACGTTCGAGGTAGTCCAGAAGCTCGCGATTTATACACCTCTCCATTACTTTACTTATAACAGAAAGCAGAGCTATAGGCCTGTAGTTGTAAGGGTCGGTTTTAGATCCTCTTTTTGGGATGGGCTGTACATGAGCAAATTTCCAGTTTTCTGGGAAGGTGCCGGATTCATAAGATATCTGGAAGAGACGCGAAAGAACTGGAGCAAGCTCTGCTGCACATCTCTTCAGTACAATGGCAGGAATCAAGTCCGGACCAGAAGCTTTGTTGATGTCGAGCGACAAGAGCACTCGTCTTACGGTCTTATGCCTGAATGTTACCTCCCGCATAGTGTGGGGAACCCTTTGAATTGACGGCACTTGGGCGTTGGTGGGGACGTCCATGGTGGAGTTGGCAGCAAAGATCTTGGCTAACACTTCCGCCTTGGCCTTTGAGTCGAATAAAATAGTTCCATCCTGGCACGTAAGTGGTGGAAGGCTACTGTGTGAGAAGTTCTTTTCAATCTGCTTGGCCAGCGTCCAGAAAGACCGACTGCCATTGCGCTGCGACATTACCCTGTGCCTAACTTTTATATCATGCTGGGTTCTGGCATTGCGAACCGCTTCGTTATATTTGTTTCTGGACTCGACGTCGGCTTGTCTGTTCTCTACAGTGGGGTTTTGTAAGTAGGTTCTGTGGGCCTTGATCTTCTGCTGGCGAGCAGTGTCACACGATTTGTTGAACCAGCCGTTGGACCCTGGTTTAGGAGCTTTCACTGTGTGAGGGATGTATTCCTCCATTCCGACGTGGATAATTTGGGTTATTGAAGAACAGACAGTCGACGCATCCGCGTCAGTGAAACAGACATCTCTCTAAGGAAAGCTAGAGAAGAAGTCTCTGAGCCCCTCCCAGTCGGCATGTCCGTAATGCCAAGTTTTGCGGCCTGTGCGAGTTTCTGCGGCCACAGCGGCTTCTGACCGAAACCTAACCTCCACAACACCGTGATCTGAGTTACCCAGGGGGGACAGGACGGCAGTGCTGTAAGGGGCAGGATGCGTGGTCAGAAAGAGATCCAGCAGGCTACTGGCATGTGACGAGACGCGGGGGAAAAAAGTAGGGCTCGTCACCAGCTGGGTCAGCCCTTGAGTAAGAGCGAACGCTTCCACTGCACGACCTGCTGCATCGGTCTTATTTGAGCCCAACCAAAGCTCATTATGGGCATTGAAATCACCGAGAAGAACTACCTCTGAAGCGGGGTGATTGATGTTCAGGAAGTCGATCTGGACGGCGAGGTATTCGAGAAGGTCATCCCAGTTATGGTTCGAGGGAGAGCGATAAAGGCAGCAAATAAATTTGGGTGATGTTTTGGAGTTGAGGCGAAGCCACAGAATGTCCTTCCGGTCTGATTTCAAAGAAAGAACCCTGGAGCAGGAAAGACTGCTGCGGACAAAAGCCACAACTCACCCGTTCTTTCTCAGATTGGAGTGCACCTCGTAGTTTGGGAAGTTGAGATGGTTAATCGGTGCAGCCTCTGAGATTTTTGTCTCCGCCAAGAAAAGCACGGCGGGATGATTGGATTGCAGGTAGTGATGAACAGCATCAATGTTGCTGTTGATCCCGCAGATGTTGGAAAAACAAATTTTATCTTCGATGTTGTTCCCTCGAGCCCACCCTCCACCCGGACATTCCGAGAGTGGAGTGAGTTTACGTCCGGAGTTTTGAGTGCTCGAGGGATCCATCATCATTAATTTCTTTGTTTTGGTAGATAACCGACTGCATAGCTTAGGTGTGGAAACATGCGGACATTTATAAGACACCCTGGGAAAAGCTAGCGGGTGGTACTGCCTCGGTCGACTGGTCCTTGTCTACCACCTTCTTTTTATGTATTAGTGATGTTAAATAGACCTAAAGTGGCCCGTTGGCGGACTTGTACCGCCACCCGGCAATCGGTACTGAGGTATTCCTTAACGCGTGCGCAATCACTTGGACGGGAAGAAGTTGTATACTGGATACAACGACTTCCGGAACAAGCATTTGCCACGGCCCTCGCTCAGTAGGGGACAAAAGGTCCAGCAATATGGAGACACCACCTCGAAAATAATTTCCTATGTATATTTTGGTAGCAATACATATAAATCCTACCACCTACCTTTTCCCTTTGGTCGTCCTAGGCGCCGTAGCAAACTGCTTGCCCACCTGCCCTACGCCAGAAGCAGTCTCTCTCCTCCCCGCCACCCTAGTCGTCGGTTGTGCACCCTGGGGTACCACCTGTCCTCTAGCGACGGCTGCTTGCACGTGTGGCGTATGGCGCATGCGCACTTCCTGCACTGCGCCGGCGGGAAATAGGCCGGAAGTGGTACGACTTCCGGCGGAGCCACGGAGAGTACCTTCGAGGTAGCCGTCGTCTGTCGCGCCGGTGACTGCGGAGAAAAAGTTAACATATATCTCTTGATCTAGACATATTGCTCTCCTAAATTGAACGAAAACTCAAACTTGAGGAACTCAAATATCGGTACTGTACTGCTGATTTTATGGTGCTTTGTTAGAATGTCGTAGGCTTAATGTAAAATACTAAAAAGAGTATCCTCAGAACAAGCTAAAGACAATAGTTAATTGAATATTATCAGTCGGTCTCAAAACAGAGAAAATAAATAAATTGCAATTACCCTCCTGCTGAGGTATCTCAACAATTCAATTGCCATAAGTAGGATTTTTACGTGATCTCTAATGTAATAAATAGAAATGCGTTACTATTATACAGGGTTATCCAAATTAAGTGTCCACCATTAGTAACTTTGTTATTAGTGAAAATACAAAGTTGTTTGAATTAGCAAACTAGTAGCATTTTTAACGCTGGTAAAAATGAGAAGTAGAAAAAAACAATTGAGAGTCGTTATTTTGATTTTTTTCAGTAAAATAACATTTTTTTAAATGGAAACCCCTGTATATTATATTTTTTTCTGTTAAAGCATCAAATTTTAAACAAAAAAGTTCATAATGACTTTTCCGCTAAAGTCAAAAATAAAGTCAAAATAACGATAAATATTTTTAATTATTTGCAGTATTATAATATTAAGACGGCTATGAAAACAACATGGCGTTCGCGATTTGACAGCATTAAGATAAGCGACAAATTGTTAAACTGGACATACTCGCAACTAGAAGGCTTTGGAAAACAATGATAAAATCAAATAATGTCAAACATTAGTGTAAATACTTGTTTATAAGCTTTATTGTGTCATTAATTTAAAGAAAAATGTTCTCCCATGAAGAAAAGTGTGATATGTTAGAATGCTATTTAGTGTGCAGAAAATCCTCCTTGAGAGCAAGAGAATACTACAGTGAATTATATCCCGCTCGCATTCAACCGTATGAACGATATTTTCTGAGACTTTATCGAAAATTTAGGGGCAACGAAAATGTTTTTGCTAAAACAAGGGCAAAAAAAGAATTCATAATAAGCGAGGCCACGGAAATTGCAGTTATTGGATATTTTGAAGCTTATCGTGAGAATTCAATAGCAGATATTCTCAAGGACTCTAATTTCAGTTATGGTACTGTTCAAAGGATTTTAAAAAAATACAAATTTATTCCGTATAAGTACCGACCAGTTCAAACGCTTTTGGCAGGGGATCCAGAGAGAAGACTTGTTTTTTGCCATTGGTATCTTAGCTTCTGTCGCCAAAATGTAAATAACTTTCGTTACCTTTTATGGACAGATGAATCAAATTTTTCAAATTCTGGAATGTTTAATAGAAAAAAACACCATTATTGGTCAAGAGAAAATCTTTTGTTAGTACATTCAAGAGGCCCACAAGTCCGTTTCAGTTTCAACGTTTGGTGCGGTATAATTGGTTCAAAAATTGTTGGCCCGTTCTTTTATGAGGGAACCCTAACTGGTGAAAGATATGTGGAATTTATGTCAGAAATTCTGACTAATTTCTTAGACGAATTGGATCTTATAAGTAGACATCATCTGCATTTTCAGCAAGATGGCGCACCTGCCCACAACTCCAGAGGTACTTATCATTTTCTAAGTACTACTTTTAATGATCAGTGGATAGGAACAAATGGCCCAATACAGTGGCCTCCCAGATCACCAGATCTAAACCCACTTGATTACTTCTTGTGGGGTTACTTAAAGAACCAAATTTACAAGCGAAGGTACGATAACCCTGACGCGTTAAAGACTGCAGTTAGGGAAAAGATAACCCAGATAGATGGTAGGACCATACTTAAGACAGTTCGAGCAGTTGAAAAACGTGCCCAAAAATGTATTGAAGAACAAGGTGGTGTTTTCGAGCATCTTCTTTAAAAAAAATTGTTATTGTATTTTGTAAGATTATAAGTTGATGTTGAAAATAAGGTTTGTCGATACAATTTAATTGTTTCAGATTGGAGGCCATAACTTCAACAATTTGTAACCTAGGAGAAAAGTTATTGTAAGCTTTTTTGTTTAAAATTTGATGCTTTAACAGAAAAAAATATAATATACAGGGGTTTCCATTTAAAAAAATGTTATTTTACTGAAAAAAATCAAAATAACGACTCTCAATTGTTTTTTTTTATTTCTCATTTTTACCAGCGTTAAAAATGCTACTAGTTTGCTAATTCAAACAACTTTGTATTTTCAATAACAAAGTTACTAATGGTGGACACTTAATTTGGATAACCCTGTATACCTACATGCTGTGTACTTGATAAACATCTCGCGGTAAGAGTCCATTTACTATTGGTTAGATATTAAAAGAAGGTATTGAAAATCCGGTATGTTCTAGGAAAGGTTGCGCATAACATTAAAGCACTAAACAAGATTTCGGAATAAAAAAACGATAAAAATTGCTATTCTGGATAAATTGGGTCATTAGTATTCTTACATTAGCAAATGTGGAATATGTATCGATTGTCATATAAAGTAGTTACAACAGCAGTCTTTAAGCACTTTGAGGCAAAAAAAACTGAATACGGACTTAAATTGGAAAGATAATATACAGTTCTAAGATAGAACCTCATGTCACAACTTTAAATATGATCTCAACAAGTTAGTTATGTATATATCATCCTACTAGAATAGTCTATCTGAATATGAATTCAAGTATACAGGGTGTTTCAGTTTATTGTTGCATAACTTTAAGATTCGATAGAACTTTTAAAATTAATGCATAAAATCTGTATAAACATGGGTCGAGAAATGCGTGGCTTCCGAAATACAGGGTGTTTAAGTAAGTGAAAATTGGTATACAAGGGTTCATTGGTACGAAAAAACGAACCATGGGCATAGTTTTACTGTAGCCGCTAGAGGGCGCTCTCTACTGTACCTGTAGTGTATTAAAATGACCAAAAAATTTTTCTTAGTGCAATTTTTTGGTTTTTGAATAAAAAAACTGATGCTTCGCACTTTTCAACATAAAAAAGCTCTCTTGTGAGTTTTCGTTGTAGTTAGCCGTTTTTGAGATATTTCGATTTTTAAGGTTCGATGCATTTTTAATTATTTATGATAAAATAACGTTAAAAACTCAGTATCTCGATAATTTTTAGAAGTAGGCTGTGCCTGTAAATATTTTTGAAATTGAAAGCCGAATAAGGTTAAACGTCAATTAGTTGACAGTTCGTTTTGTTGTCTGTTGAAACCTGAAACGTTTTTTTACAATTGTGAATGCACGAAATTTAGTTTCTTCTACCTGTTTTTTTTTTGTAAGTTTTATAAAAATGCCATTTTTATTCTCCAATTAAGAGTTAGCGGGTATTCTTTTTGTGTATGGCTTTGTAACTGGAAACGCAGCAGAAGCAGCCAGAGAATACGCACGAGTATTTCCAAACAGACGGCATCCAACTCGCTCAGTATTTGTAAGAGTGCATCGCCGAATAATTGAAAATGGTTTTGGAAATCTCCAAAGGGATCAAAACATAAATGTTCGTCAGCGCAGATTTACCCGTACGATTCTGCGTGAGTTTGATAGAGATCCGACCACAAGTGTTAGGAGAGTTTCTGGTGCCTTGGGAATTTCAGC
The DNA here is from genome assembly GCA_963669975.1 of Acanthoscelides obtectus. NCBI lineage: Eukaryota > Metazoa > Arthropoda > Insecta > Coleoptera > Chrysomelidae > Acanthoscelides > Acanthoscelides obtectus. Next base: position 13,872,625 of record CAVLJG010000005.1, read on the forward strand.
AAGCCATGTTCACCGTGTTCTTAGAAATGACCATAGACGTCCTTACCATTTGCAACCTGTGCAAGGACTTCAGCCAGGGGACGGAGAACGAAGAATCACATTTTGTCAGTGGATTCTTGATAGAACTGATAATAATAGGGAGTTTTTAAGTAACGTTTTATGGACCGATGAGTCATGCTTCACTAGACGTCGAGTGGTAAATTTTCATAATCAACATATTTGGTCGTATGAAAATCCGCATGCAGTTCGGGAAAGAAATGTTCAGCATGAATTTAGTGTGAACGTGTCTATGGGTATCTACAGTAATCGACTATTTGGGCCCTACCTTTTGCCTGCAAGGTTAAATGCTGCGACCTTCTTGGGATTTTTAAAGGCTGAACATGCAAATATGTGGGATGATGTTATGTTAGATTTAAGAAGATTGGCCTGGTTCCAGCTTGATGGTTGTCCAGCTCATTATTCAAGAATAGTTAGAAACTGGCTGGACGAAAATTATCCAGAAAGATGGATCAGCCGTGGAGGACCAGTGGCCTGGCCTCCACGATCCCCTGACCTAAATCCATTAGATTTCTTTGTGAGGAGATTTCTAAAAGAAAAAGTGTACCAGACTCCCGTAACCACAAGAGATATGCTAATAGACAGAATCAGGAATGCATGTGATGAAATAAGCCCTTATTTGAATAATGCTATACCACGTTCGATCATTCGTAGATGTGAATTGTGTATTGAACAATTGGGTTTACATTTCGAGGAACTACTTTAAATTTTGTATGTTTGTCCTAACTATCCAATAGCATTTTAGTTGTAAATAATTAATTTAATTTGTTAAAAATAATATTGAAAAATTAAACAAGTTAATATTCTGTTTTTTTTTGTGTTTATTTGGAGTTAGGAATTATTGCTGTCTTTAAAAACACAATCTAAACGATCAAGTTAATATTCTGTTTTTTTTTGTGTTTATTTGGAGTTAGGAATTATTGCTGTCTTTAAAAACACAATCTAAACGATCATCTTAATTACTTGTAATGCCCAAATCGAAAATGTAAAAAAAATATTATTTTTCCATAAATAATTAAAAATGCATCGAACCTTAAAAATCGAAATATCTCTAAAACGGCTAACTATAACGACAACTCACAGGAGAGCTTTTTTATGCAAAAAAGTACAAAGAATCAGTTTTTTATTCAAAAAGCAAAAAATTGCACTAAGAAAATTTTTGTCGGTCATTTTAATACACTACAGGTACAGTAGAGAGCGCCCTCTAGGGGATACAGTAAAACTATGTCCATGGTTCGTTTTGTCGTACTAAAACACCCTTGTACACCAATTTTCACTATTATACATCAAATATTGTTCGAAATATTTAAAAAAAACTATTTTAAAAATTAAATTTAAACACCCTGTATTTCGGAAGCCACTCATTATTCGACCCATGTTTATATAGACTTTATGCATTAATTTTAAAAGTTCTATCGAATCTTAAAGTTATGCAACAATAAACTGAAACACCCTGTATATCCATCTTTGTGGGTTAAAAAAATATATAAGGTACTCTGACGCATAGCGAATTCATCTTTCATTACCAGCTAGCCCTTCAAAAGTCGCGCAACGGTTGAAGGCAAAATGGCCCGAACGGATAGTCCCATTACGCCTATTATCTGCAAGTCTTTCATCAGAAAAGATCACGGATGTTAAATATGTCTGAGAACATAAAAAAGAGTGAGCAAAAGAAAGCTGGGTAAGCTCAGATTCCATCGACTCATTGTGAAACATATTTTGTTAAACTATGCGATTGACTTACAAAGAACCAACAACTTCCTGAGCAGTAAACATTTTTTCTTCTTATAGCCCATATTACACTATCACAACCTGACAAAACATAGCACTAGAGCGATCATCAAGCAACTGAAAATTAGCGATTACATAATCCAGAAAAATACTTTTTACGTACTTATATTTGTTGTTCATCTTTTCCGCGCAAGGTTACCGGTTTTGTTTCCTCAGGCGAAACGCGAAATAAATAGCGAGACACTGATTTTTATTGGCGAATATAAAGTGTTATTGCTCCATAACAATGGCAAATCGGACGGTTTTCTTTATTTTATTGACGCATCGTATCGGTAGCAAAATAAATATTGAAAGCTTTCTCGCTCTCGTCTGTTGTTCTGGTGCTACCTACGTCGTAATTGTTGGATAATGTTTTGACCCTTGCTGCACATTTTAGTTGATTTTATCCATCGCTAAAGACCTAAAGTATCTTCATCATTTACTTAATTTCTACTTCCGATCCATACTGGCGAGAAAAAGCTGTAGTCGTGAAAATGAGATATGTTTTTTGAGTGTTATACGATATGTGTGCCACGAAAAATCATGTTTCTCCTTCCTGCCTGTCCACTGATCGTTGTACCGCACATAACTTGAAAAGTGCTGCTTGGATTTGGAAGAAATTTTCACACAACGATACTAATATGCCAAGGACGAAAAAAACTTTGGAGGTGGGGTGGATAGAGATGTCGCAATGTTTTGATGTTATCATATTTATCGCTCCTACCCTTGGTAATCCTACGCATCTATTAGACATATTTCACACATCATAGATTTCCTCGTACATTTGTCCTCAAAACCTAGAAAAATATTCCCAGCAGACAGGTCGCGTACTCATCGGCTCGTCTGCTTCTGCTCTCGGCGGCATGCCAATCTTGATAAGTGTTCTCGTAATACTGCCGCGATAGGTATAGGGAGAGGCGATGTTTCCAGATGGACTACCGGCAGGGAAAGAATGTCTATGATCTAAGTGCACGGACCTCTCTGACTTTCTTCTTTTTTCAGCTTTTACTGAGCGTAATTACTCATGAACTCATTACGGCGCTGTGTGAGAAGTGCAAAGTCAACCTACTCAACGCCATTTTTTATTCGTGTTGGCATATGCCATTGTGACCCCTATGTATCTAATGCACTTGTTAAGCACCGAATACAGCTTAAATCCTCAAATCAGATTCCACAGCCTAGATATAGGAATATCGATATATACCTGTATTTCTACTTTGGGATTTGTATTTAAAATGTCTGAAGCCTTATCCTTGCCGGGCCTTTTCAGTGATAAAATAGATATGCATTGGGACTTCGTCGAGCTTTATGCAGAATCAGTACTTAACCTCTGTTAGACCCAAGAGACCCATCGTAATCTTTATGGCCTTCCTACTATACAGGGTGTCCGCAAAGTTGGGGTTTTCCTTTTCATAAACAACTACCCTTGAAATAACAAAGGTGATGTGTAGTGAAACGAAAGCGATCAAGTAAAAAAAAAAAGGAAAAAATACTCACTCTCCAGTTGACGAGAAGGGCTAAGTACGTCTCTGCCCGAAATCATACCGCTCCAACAGAACAAGGAAGGCAAAATGTTGCGTAAAAAGTCTAGGTACTGCATCCCGTCCAATCGATTTGGGAGAATAAATGGTCCAATGAGCATACCGTTCACCATGCCAGCCCAAACATTCACCGAAAATGTTTGTTGAAAATGTGCCCGACGGACAGCGTGCGGATTTTCTACTGACCAAACATGAGTGTTGCGAAAGTTATTCACCCCATTACGCGTGAACGTAAATTCGTCTGTCACCGATATGCACTTCAAAAAGTCCGGATTATTGTCATGTTGATGCAACAACCACTTACAAAACCGCACTCTTGCTGGAAAATCGTCAGGTTGAAAGGCTTGTACACGTCGGACATGAAACGGATACAGCCCCTCTTCACACAGCGTTTGCCACACTTTAGTTTTTGATACTTGCACTTCTCTAGCCACGTCTCTAGTGCTGGTTGCGGGATTCTCGTCTACGCGATTACCTCTATACGCGTGACCGTAACCGTCGGTTGAAGGTTGCATACTGACCTGACACACTGTCCCCGACCCAGTTCTGTCGTCGGGTTGAGCTAGTGTCCTAGTACCACTCGGGGATGTCGCGGCTACAGGACGGTATTCAGATATTTTTGATGTTGCAGAGCCCTTTATCTCGGTTCCATTAAGATATTAGTGTATATGGTACAAAACAAAATTGCTTATGTTTTCAAGATCTACACGTCGTGTAAAGGAAAACCCCAACTTTGCGGACACCCTGTATATAGTCTTTGCAGGTCTTCTGTAAACATGAGGTTTCATTACTTTCTGAACTTTTGAAACAATACTTACTTTCGATGATATCTCCCTCCCTGATACTAAGCTGCCCGTCCTCCTCCGCTTGGAACGCTTCCACGCATACAACGGTACTACCTGCGGGCATCAGTACCCCGCTGGTGTTGTGCGATCCTCCCGTACTGCTGCTTATGTGGTGGTTGCCGGAGGCGCTGCATGTCGTCGTATCCGAGTTGGCTGTGCCTACGCCGCTGCTGTCACTGATGATGTCGCTGGTGTCGCCCAGGCTCTTGTCTGAAAACGTCAGAAGTGTTACGTTAAGCAAGCATCAGAAGTGGAATGGGATTTTGTGGCTGTAGTTTAGGAAATCGAGTTGTAATTGCAAGAGATGTACGTAAATGCTATATAATGGTATATTATATTTTTACATGACATCATCACGAAAAAACAGGAATTTCAGTCTGTCTGTTGATCGGTCTGTCTGTCTCCTAATACCCTACAACTTTGGAAGTACCGTTCGGATCAGGACTAGGTAGGTTTTAAAGATCAATCCAGCGACGACGGAGTTACGGACAAAACACGAAAAGAAGGAAAACAAAAGTCTTCAAGACTGTGTTTTTTGGAATTTCAGAGGCTCGTGCTTATTTTTATAATTATCTCTGAATGGTAAAACCGATGGTAAAACATTGGGAATGCAGGCGATGAGGTGAGACATTTTTTATCTACACGCTTCTAGCCGCGGTAATTCTAAGCACTTATTAAACATATTTCATACATAGATCTTTCCGTATATTTGCTATTAAGAATTAAGAAAAATATTTGCGATTCTCGCATTGAGGTCATCGAAAATATAAGATAAGCCTGTCGCGAGTTAACCGCTGTCGCTGAAGGTTTATTCATCGCAAAGCTGTCGGATGGTCTTCAGGACAGGGGAGAAGCTCCTGGCGTCACATGGGTATGGTTTGAGAACCAATTGTATGAACCTATTCGACCGACTTGATCCGTTAAATTCCATGTTCGTAATTGAGTTTTCATTTTCAAGACGGTGTCAAGCAAAAAATTTCGGGAATTAATGACAGCGTTGTGTGGAATGTGCAGGGTTAATCTTGTGTATGACATCGGAAAACCAATTTTCGGGATACAACAAACAGACGCTGTTTCGTATTTCTGTTGATTCCACTTAGCTACAATACTTCTAAGTCCCTGTATCTCGTAACCTACCCGAGTAAAAACTATAGTGTCCACAGAGGGTTTTATTATTGATTATAGCAGACTTACAAATTCTGCAATTTCGTAACACAAAAATTTCGGATTCAGGATCTCAGTCTCTAGAAAATATTATAGTCACCGACAGAGGTATTATTGTACCTGCTTAAATGTTAACTGCCTCTTGACAACATCGACACAATTACATTTTATGACACGTCCAAATAATAATGCTGTAAATAAAGCTCAACGACGCAGAAAGCACTAATGGTTCCAAATGATTGTTTTGGACGCAGAGATTAGAAAGTAAATCGGGCGTTTTCTATATCAATGTTTCGGAAATTTAATACATCCTCACTGGGCTATATTAACCCGGCTACAAACAGTACCTCTCTGTATCCCGCAAGGATATTAGGTATGCAGAGGCGCAGGTCTATAAGCGGACTAGAAATAAGTTCTGTTATTAAATTATTATTTATAGTGTTATTTTTTCAAAGTGCGAGTGTTTGCAGATAATTCTGTTGTTAGACGGTAAATATTGTTATTATGTTCATACACGTTGTTACTTTGGTGGGTCATGGTGGTCAAATGAGTCAAAAGTATACTAAAATTTACGCAATTTTATCACTGCAACGTTTTGTTGCTGCTTCTGATCTATTCAAATTTGATGAGGTTAACTAACGTCTTTCATATTAACCATGAAAAATAATCTTTCTGGATCTTCTCATAGCTAGGATTCCAACCTCGTTTTTTAAAATCATCATTCGAGTCTGATCCTGCCCTGTGGTAGCTTCCGAGTTTCTAACCTTTAACAACCCTATCAAAGACCTCGCCGTAAAAATATAAAGAAAAACATCAGTTGTGAAGGGCCAAAATCAAAACGAATGCTTCCTTCAAAGATTGGCCGAAGCTGCCTATTCTTCTCCTAACGTTGACTATAAAGCAGGTAATATTTTCTTCTTTCTAGATAATATAAAAGTCATAGTTCCCCGATAATACCAATCCGCTTCGAACATACGGTTATTTAAGTCGTTCCAACTCTTATTATAACAACCATAGTGCACGCAGACTAACGAGACCCTCAACAAATCGACTTTGGATTAACAGTTCTGCTATAATTGCTACTCAGACTCAACCAGGTACGTTATTTAAGATGATTCGCCCGAGTCGATAGCGAAATCAGACAATGATGTAGATGTATGTGTGGTGCGAAGCAGTGCAGTACGTTTTTGTTGCATATAGATTTTATATATTATATTAATCGTCATCTTTTAGCAATAGCTATTCAACCATGAAACGGAAGATGGGGTCATTCGTTTAAAAATGCAAGTTTGACATACAGTCGGGTTCGTAGAACGTTATCAGACGATATCTCCGTTGTTAAAAACGACATTTAAAGATTTATTTACAGAAAATGTTAGGCGAATATGCGTTCATACTTGGACAATATATCGCTTCCTTGAAGATGATTTATGACTACGCTGCAACGTAAACATGATTTTTTTACGTATATTCTAAAAGACGCTTTCAAAAGAGGAAGTTTGATATGTCATACTATAGGGTTTGGATTGATACTTTTGCAGCTACACAACAGCTTTTGCAGATAGAGTAGTCATAATGAGCGAGTTTCGTACCCTATAGTATGCTGCTTCAAACGTTTTATTTTAAAAAGGTCTTTCAGAATATATCAACGTATACAGGGTATTTCATGTGAGAAAGTTATATTTGTCTTCCTACGTAGCTATGAATCACCGTGTGTGTGCATAGTTACGTATATCTTCTGTATCTAGCTTTTTCATATACCAAATAACGGAGGTACCGACTGATTTCACACTAAAAACTCAAACTGGACATCTTAAAATGGGGCATTCTGCGTAATTGTTGACACTTCAATATCTTCGAGCACAATATATACTTCATACAATTTTTGTAAAGGTTGTCGTCTGGGACGAACAGTCCGTCCATGTCTGGTTGTGCCACATTGTATAACTACCCCAATACATTTTTGATTGTATTTTTAAACATTGTATTTGCTTTGCAGGATATAGAGGAGATGTTTTTATTTTATTTTTGTGCTTTCCAAACTTTTGCGATACTAAAGGTGTTTACTGATCTTGTATATATACAGGCTGATTAACAAATCGTGACCAAAAATAAAACATCATACACAGGGCCGCATTTTAAGGGAGTTTTCTATGTAACATTTTTTCCTCGGGGCCTTCATTAAAAAGATACGGGATGAACTCTAGGAAAAAACACAAGATTAGTTATCAAGTCATCGTTGGTTGTCAGAGCGGTCCGTGGGTCCTTAGCTCTTGAGTCACAGTGCCAGTTTGTAAGTCTGTCAGAAGATTCGTTATTTGTAGCAAATTGAAGGCAAAATTCGAAAAATTTCGCGATTGGAAAAAACAGTGGCGTATCTACTATTTTTATTTGGGAAAATAATGCCATTAATTCCCTGTGTCTCCGCCACTTTTAAGTAAAGACAATAGTTAGATAAGTCCAGATACCAAATTTTAGTTAATTCCAGTTTTGAAGACGGTTTTGAAGATATTGAAAAAAATGTATATATGTTTTTTATTTTTAAACTTCAGCACCCCGTATCTTTTTGATGACGTCCTCGAGGAGAAAATGTTACATACAAGACCCTCCTTAAAATGCGGTCCAGTGTATGATGTTTCATTTTTGGTCACGACTTATGAATCACCATGTATATTTTTCATGTTTATTGTCGCTTTTTTATTTTATTGCTGATAAATGGCGTCAGTGTCTATTATTACTTCTGCAAACACGCACTGTGTATTTAGCAGTAAATAGAGATTTGATTTTGATTTGATATCGAGGAATCATCATCGGGAAAAGCATTAATTAAAATTCAGCAGTAGGATCTTACAACAATAAAGAACATTAAATTATCCAAGCTTTGTTCCGAAGTTCAGACAATTCTGATGAATGTGGATTTATGGTGTTGATTTGTGGAATATTATGAAATTAATATGCACTTAGACGAACAAGATGAAAAAGTTGTTTTACTTTAAAAGCTGCTAAACTTGCACTTTTATGAATTCCATTTTTTTAAACCAATCTACTATCGTCGCGAGACTGGTACGTATAAATATTCTTGATATCCTCCAGTAGAAATTTGAGCTACTTAAGAGAACACCTATCTTATAGAATGTCCTCTTTGATCTTTTCAACGTATGTCGGATAGGCTTGTTTGTCTCATATGGAAGCCTGGACCAAGGCTGTTTGCAGGAACGTAGAGGCGGGTAGTGGAAGACTTAGACAATTGGGGAAACTGTTGTAAGACATATGATACATATAAACAGTTATGTGATACTTGAAGTTTTGTCGTCAAAAAAAACTGCGAGTTTTTTACTCTTCTTTCGCATGTCGCTTTTTTGACAGTATTCTTAATACTTTTCGTCTGATTGTTTCTTGGTGTGCAGAGAGATGACTGAAAAACAATTTAATCAGATTATCTTTTGTCAAATAGGCATTTTCTGTCCATGTTTTATGCATTTTTTTTCACTCATAACTTGTTGCCTTTCTTGACAACCCAATTTGCTGCAAAATGAGATTTCGAGAACATTAAAGATTTTTCGAAGAGAAAAAGTGATAAGAATAAGAGTAATCACCCACTCAAAAGTGGAATTTCGACATACAATTTCAGAGCTGTACTTATATTTGTTAACAAGAACGAATGTACAATCAAATGCACAAAAAATGCCATTTTCTGACAAGAAAGATTGATAACATTGTTTTTTTGTCATCTGTATACACACACCATGAAATAATCAGATGAAAAGGATTTACAAATAATAAAAATGTAGCAGGGTGTTATAGGTTTAAAATATTAACAATGAAAACACGAACTTTATCAGTCCCTAATCGGCACATGTTGCAATTATAGCATATCAACCTATTTTCATTTCAATGCAAAATAAGTCTATAACGCAGAGGTGGCTGTGAAAAATAAAAGCCATGACAATTGATTTTATTAATCACAGCTGTCAGAATACGTTTAAAATAGTTTTGGGTAGTTAAGGTTTTATGTGGAAGTAATATCACAAATGCCGACCGAAGAGCATTAAGAAGAATAATCGTGAAAAACAGGCGTGCCAATTATTTACAATTAAGTGCTCTGTGGAGTGACGCTGTTGGAAGGAGAATTTCGAGGTCCACAACTCATAGAGAGGCCCATAAACTGGGATTTAGCACTTGTAAGGTAAGTTTTCTTATAAAAAAAAAATGAAGCAAAAACCCTAAAGTTGCACAACTTGTTTACAGGCCAAAGAAAAGCCACTATTAACTCCACTGCAAAAGAAAAATCGGCTTATTTGGGATAAAGAACATAGACAATGGACACCTCAACAGTGGTGTCCAATACAATGGAGTAATGCGGCCGGATTCGAAGTTTGTGTTGGTGACAGTTGCAGTAGAGTTATTCTAAAAAAAATGAAGCATTCCATGTTCACTGTCTGAAAAGAAAAGTGAAATTTCCAGCATCCATTATGGTCTGGGGCAGTATATAATCAAAAGGAGTAGGCAAACATCATTTTATTGATGGAAATGTGGATACAAACAAATATTTGGCGATTTTAGAAGAATCTCTTTTACCAGTGATGGAAGAATGTTTGACATCCGGCCAAGATTTTGTGTTTCAGCAAGATGGTGCAGCGTGCAATACCTCAAAAAAGGCTATAAAACGGATAGAAGAAAATAATGTACCACTTTTGAAATGGGATTCTAGCAGTCCAGATCTGTCACCTATTGAAAATTTATGGCACGAGATATAAAAAGTTCTACGACAACATCCTACTCGTACAATCACCGAACTGAGACAAAAGCTTCAAAAAAAGATCTAACTCTTATAACATCCTGTATACCACGATTATGGGAAAAGACGATTATTTTAAAGGTTGAGTAAATCCGAAAATTCTGCCACCGCCACTGTGCATATGGGCCGTTGGACTTCCATGCTTGCAATACCGCACTGCACTATAGGCACATCTTATTGATTTTGCCTCTCTGAAAAGATATCGTTCGGAGAATTCACATAAACCCCTGCCCACTTGTTGCAAGCGGGACAGTAAACGCTTTATTGCAAATTGCCTCACACCAAGCAACCAACTGGTATGGCCATTAAATCAAATATCTGTGTATCACATCGTAAATCATGCGATTGCGATATTATTGCGAAATGCGGCGTCAGTGATGGTCAGTAGCAGCCAATTTTAGGGTCGGCACGTACGAAGGAACATGTTTCATGAAATTTATTTTATTAACTGCTCAACTGAAGTTGCTTGCAACATACAACAAAATGTATTATCATTGTGATCATCGAGACTTCATGAAAACAGAAGCTCATTCGTGGAAGCTGAAAATGCTTGGATCAACTTCAAGCTGAGTTGAACGTTAACTTTCATGTATTTGTTGCACCAGGTATACTCAAGACTTGAGTAGAGCTTAAACGGACAGTTGAAGCTGAATAAAAAAATGTCTTTGTTGATTGTGGACTTTCTAATCTAAAATTATAACTCTAACAGCTTTTGTGATTTTACCTACTGACCATTGTCTGTCAAGTTCTTAAAAACCGTGGATAACTCCTTGCAAGTTATTCCTCAAATGTGGAAAACCTCGCGTAATGACATTTTTTTTGATTTCACCAAGTTTGAGCAATCTAAATATTTCAGAATGTGAAACTGATCCAAAGGAAAGAGGAAATGATGGATATTGTATACTAAGTGACATATAAATCCGAACACCCAGTTTAAATGGTTTTATATTAATAAAATTTTGTATAAGTGCTTAATGAAGCATAATAACTAAATGATAAAAATTTCAAAATGATTGCACTGCTTTAAAGCCCTTTGACCTTTAATAATGTGTGGATGCACCCTGATGTGCTACGCATTCTCTAACGCGCCTAGGCATGCTTCTGATCAGGTGGTCAATGTCCTCCTGTGGTATCTCATTCCAGGCAACCACCAACTCATCTCGAAGTGCTTCTAGAGTCTGAGGAGGACGTTGCAAATTGAGCATTCTCCTACCCATCATATCCCACACGTGCTCAAATGGGGATAAGTCGGGAGATCTTGGTGGCCATGGTAACAATGTGACATCATTATGTTGAAAGAAGTCTATTGTGACTCTTGCAACATGTGGTCGGGCATTATCTTGTTGGAAAGTTGGATCTGCCAGGGTGACAAGATAGGGTAAAAGATGGGGTTCTAGAACTTCGTGGATATAACGCTGCGCGTTCATGTTACCTCTGATGAAGATTAAAGGTGACCTGGAACCATAAGCTATAGCACCCCAAACCATAACTCGAGCAGTGTGATGAACATGTCTTCCAACAAAAAACTGTGGATTCCTCCTTTCACCACGTCGCCTTCTAACCCTGGACCCAGTGTGGCCGGTATGAAAACAAGCCAAAACTTCTCATTCGTCGGTAAACACTTCGCATGCCAATAGGTCTTCCGTGTTCTGCAAACCATTCACTTGCAATGGACCTGGTAGTGGAGAAACGGTCCCTTAAGGCCAATAACCTTAGGCGGCGATCTTCAAGCTCTGTTGTTCTACGGCGGCGTCCAGTGCCCCTTGCTCTTTGCGTACGGCCTTCTCGAAGCCATGCCTGACAACACCTAACCACAGTGTCTACACTTCTTTGCACTCTAACTGCAATTGTCCGAAAAGAAAGTCCAGCTTCCCGAAGTCCCACTATACGGCCCCTATCAAACTCACTAAGTTGACGAAATCGTACAGGTCTCCGTACTCTAGGCATCGTAACCGATCGTAAAGGATGTCAAGAACCAAAATCCGCCAACATTGATTCTTTACTGCGGCTGAAATATTCATTTTTAGAGCGTTAGTGAATTAAAAAAAAGCAGTATAAAAACCGGAATGTCCAACTGATAAGGCTGAACATTTTTTCACTTGTTATTTACAGTAAGATAAATACGTTCACCAACTTTTATTAAAATAAAACCATTTAAACTGGGTGTTCGGATTTATATGTCACTTAGTATATTTACAGCAACAAATATAATAGTGGTTATAAGGAATAAATTACTTTCAACTTTGGTGTGAAAGGAAACAACAAAAATACAACAAATGATTTGTAGTTGCACACGTAATCCCCTAAAAAGTTACTGCATTGCCAGATGTAACTTTATCTTAATCAAGTTTCCACCAAATGCAACAAAGATTCAATTTGAGGTTGATCTTAACATCCGGACCACCTTTGCTAACTGGTATATTTGAGAAAGGCGGGTATTGTATCAAAAGAAAACACTCAGCCTATGGTTAAAATTTTTCATAACCTCAAATACCCTGGGGCACTCGCTTTAAATGGTGACCTATGAATAAGATGAACGGTGACGCTCGTTAAGGAATAGCAAGCGAAGCGGAGCGACATCCTTTCGCTGTATTCCTTTACGCATAACCAAGATAGACGAAACGAGGTGTCAGTCTTGAACTTTTGCAATGGCAAATTTTTACTCTGTTCTTTTCATGTCGCTTAACTTCAGTGGGAGAGCAGCTTAACTCATTTAAATCTCCAAGGATAGACTGGCCCCAGCACAATATTGCTTATTTTTGCAAGCTGTTAAATAATGGCTCAATGACGACATTTTTGGAGTTCACTTTTATGGCTGGTTGGTTGCGTAATTTGCGAGAAATTTTGTCTCTGATTGTCGAACTAATGTTTCGGACAGAGTACTGTTTGTGGAATACGGCGGTTTCAAACCTAATAGCTACATATAGTGGATACCAAATAAAATCCGATGCACGTCATAGGTGATGTCATTCATAAAAATCATGGTTACCAACAGTTGACTACATTCAATGTGACATTTCTACTTGAAGTTTAAATTTCCCCGTCTCGATTCGGTTGGTAGTGCCGTGCAGAGAAATGTGAGGTTGCCACTTCTCATTTGTTGACATCAGTTGCCATTGTCCTTTTGTCGTACTATTAGTTCTTTATTGTTTTGTTTGTGAGTTTTGCACTATTTGAGCTTTGAATCGTTACCTTGCCAATTAAAAATTGTTCTTTTCAGAACAACAGTTACTGTGAAGTGGTGTAAAGTATCCAAAATGCCAAAACAACTTAACAGTCGGTGTAAAGAGCTCATATCATTGAATATCTTCCAAAATCAGGTGTTTTTATTCAGAAAGGAATTTAATTTTACAACAAGTTTATTTATTTTTAATATAATGGTATTATAGTAAATGGTAGGTATATATAAACAATTTATTTTATTAAATGTATTTGCTTAAAAGAAAATGTGCAAATTCTGGCAACAGCGCACAGCTCCAGATCGATGACGTGCATCGGGTTTTATTTGGTATCCACTATAGCTTCTTCAGGACTTCGCCAGAGGTATAACTTGAGATCTTTATTGTTTTTAATTTTTTTTGATGATTTGACACTTGAGATTAAATGACATTTATTTTCCGCTGTTGATTTAAAAATTTATAATAGGACCGTAAGCCTCCTCATGCTAAATGTACAAACTGTAGAGTTCTAAAATACTGTAGTAAGCAAAATATTATGCTTTATGGTGACTGCAGTATTTCTCAGGAAACGTTAAAAAGGTGTAACAGTTATAATGTGATATCAAGTTCACGCTTAATGATCACATAAATAATGTTACATCGTTTGTTTCTAGAATGCTAGGGTATTGTGTTATGAAATGGTCAGGTTTCTCGAATGTTTGAACAAATAAGCTTCTATATCCAACATACAGTAATGGACAAAAGTATATAAACAAATATGAATATTTACCTAAATACCCTTTGAAAACGAATTCATACTTCATTGCTCCATAAAAAAACGCGTTATTAGTAGAAAAACTAAATTCCTTGTTTTTACATTATCTGCAATGAACACAATACAAGTCTGAATATACGAACTTTTTTATGAGGGACAAAAATATGTAGACAAATCTTTTCAACATTAGTTTAGTACAGTTTCGTGTCAGAAGAGTATTAGTTTGTGTTCATCAAGTATTGTGGAACAAGTTGAGTGATTTTAAGACCATGCCGCGTGGTCCAGAAATTTCTTTCGATGTGAAAACTGAGATCATTGAGTTATACAAAGATGGTCAACGTCAAGTCGACATTGGCAAAAATTTGAAGCTGAAGCGTAAAGCAGTTTGGGCAATATTGAACAAATATAAACAAAAAGGTTTCTTGGAAGCCTCTAAGAGAAGTGGTCGGCCTATAAAACTAAATGCTAGATCAGTTAGATTAACAAAAGTAATGTCGTCCATAGATCCGTTTAAACTCTAAGACAAATAAAAGCCGAAATCGAGACAAAAGGAATTGTCAGTGTTTCTACGAAAACTATAAGTAGAAAGTTAAATGTTTTGAAGTTATTTGCACGTCGTTCGAGTAAGAAGCCGCTAATCTCAAGGAAAAACCGTAAGGACCGATTACAATTTGCACGGTTGCATCTTGATTGGAGCATCTGTAACTGGAAGAGGGTATGTTTCAGTGACGACTCCAAGTTCAATATTTTTGGATCAGATGGTGTTCATTACGTTAGGCGTCCTAGTGGACAAAGATTGAACCTCAAGTACACTTTGCCCACTGTCAAACATGGAGGCGTGTCTGTTATGGTTTGGGGGTTTTGCGATGGGACCTTTACATAGAATAGATGGCATTATGGATAAGTTTGTATACACAGACATACTAAAGCCTGTCATGTTACCCTATATGCCCTTAAGACCAATCTTCCAGTAAGATAATGACTCGAAGCACACTTCAAATCTCGCAAAGAAATTCTTTCTGGATGAAAAAATACCAGTTCTCAAATGGCCTTCACAGTCTCCCGATATAAACTCCATCGAAAATATATGGGCATACTTAGATAAGCAAATACGAGATAAAAATGATTGAAACAAGGATGAACTTTTTGCCGCTTTAGAGCAAAAGTGGAGACAGATTGATGAATCTTGTATCAAGAAACTTCTACAATCTATGCCGAGACGATGCCAGGCGGTGATTGATAATAATGGTTATGCTACAAAATATCAACACAAACATGGTTAGTTTTCTATAATTCAATAAACTTTGCTTCTTTTTTCTATAAAGCAAACTTGAATATGCTTCGCTTATACTGCCAATCACTCAATTAACAGATTGGAATCTATCTAAAGCAGAGCTGTTAAATATATTGTTATCAAATGAAATGGTTTCTATCCACAAAGCGGCATCGACCATAATTTATTGCTCAAAACTTTTGATATCAAATAGCTTGAAATATTTCCGCTCTTTATTGTCCAGTTTACTCCACACTCAATTTCTCGTGCAAATATTTTGAGTAACAGCTCCCGCATGGGTAACCGCTATTATGTAACCATTGAACTTTACCTTGATGAAGTTTTAAGTATATCAATTATTGTTGATTGTTCACTCACGTATTGTTATTCTTAAGAATGTATTTGCCTACTGCCTGTTAGAAACAAACTCATTATTACGAATACTATCTTAATCCTGTGTTCTACACTGTAAAATGTAACTTGAAGAACTATATGAAACATTTGTTAACTTAAAGCGGTTTGAATCCTTGAAACGCCCCTTGACTACGCTTACGATAAGAACATATGTGGAGCTATTTTGTCTAATCAGGTATGTGTTGTAGATGTAACAGCAAGAACGTTTCTATTAGGTTTTATTGGGAACATAAAATCCATCTAATATAGCCATTCCAAGTAACAGCGAGACTCCGAAAAAGAAAGATCGAAAAGGTAATAAAAAGGTAGTAGTTAACACATTGACATTCTCTGTGCACAGTCATATCTTGACATGCAGTTAGTAAAGGTATGTAGAATATGTGCATGCTTGGGTGTTGGGAATATTTGGATATAAATCCCGGACTTAATTGTACCTGTAGGATAGTAATGTGGTTAGGTTATTATCGGTGTGTACTTAGATTTCTTAACTGATGTTGTACGCTCACCATTTTGACATTTGCTTTACGTTGCGTGCAATGCGCAATGCTTATTTACTTTGACAACACTTTTTCATTCCCTTCCAATTAAATAATATCTACACTAGGTAAGTGCTTCTAAGCATAATGCAGAATGAAAATCGAATTCTTAGAGCAAAAGCTAGTAAAATCAATTGCTTGATTCAATATGAATAATGGTTACCTTATACCCAATCAAATGCTTAAAAAAACCGAGTAAAAGTGATGTCTAAAGGACCATGCACAAAGAATATGGAAAATGGGTCCCAATCCATTCGTCTGAAACTTCAGTATGATATATGTTTTTGCCTTCCAAACGAAAGGGCCATGGGACCAAAGCAATCCTGGGATTACTCTTTGAGAAATAGGCGAATATACTAAGTGACATATAAATCCGAACACAAAGTTTAAATGGTTTTATTTTAATAAAAGTTGGTGAATGCATTTATCTTACTGTAAATACATAACAAGTGAAAAAATTTTCAGCCTTATCAGTTGGACATTCCGGTTTTTATACTGCTTTTTTTTAATTCACTAACGCTCTAAAAATGAATATTTCAGCCACAGTAAAGAATCAACGTTGGCGGATTTTGGTTCTTGACATCCTTTACGATCGGTTATGATGCCTAGAGTACGGAGACCTGTACGATTTCGTCAACTTAGTGAGTTTGATAGGGGCCGTATAGTGGGACTTCGGGAAGCTGGACTTTCTTTTCGGGCAATTGCAGTTAGAGTGCAAAGAAGTGTAGACACTGTGGTTAGGTGTTGTCAGGCATGGCTTCGAGAAGGCCGTACGCAAAGAGCAAGGGGCACTAGACGCCGCCGTAGAACAACAGACCGTGAAGATCGCCGCCTAAGATTATTGGCCTTAAGGGACCGTTTCTCCACTACCAGGTCCATTGCAAATGAATGGTTTGCAGAACACGGAAGACCTATTGGCATGCGAAGTGTTTACCGACGAATGAGAAGTTTTGGCTTGTTTTCATACCGGCCACACTGGGTCCTCCCTTTAACTCGAGAACACCGACGTAATGACCTTGAGCGGTGCAGACAACGGTCACTCTGGGATCAGGAATGGAACAGTATTGTCTTTAGTGACGAGTCTCAATTTTATTTAGGCATGCACGATCGTCGTGCCAGGGTTAGAAGGCGACGTGGTGAAAGGAGGAATCCACAGTTTTCTGTTGAAGGACATGTTCATCACACTGTTGGAGTTATGGTTTGTGGTGCTATAGCTTATGGTTCCAGGTCACCTTTAATCTTCATCAGAGGTAACATGAACGCGCAGCGTTATATCCACGAAGTTCTAGAACCCCATCTTTTACCCTATCTTGACACCCTGGCAGATCCAACTTTCCAACAAGATAATGCCCGACCACATGTTGCAAGAGTCACAATAGACTTCTTTCAACATAATGATGTCACATTGTTACCATGGCCACCAAGATCTCCCGACTTATCCCCAATTGAGCACGTGTGGGATATGATGGGTAGGAGATTGCTCAATTTGCAACGTCCTCCTCAGACTCTAGAAGCACTTCGAGAGGAGTTGGTGGTTGCCTGGAATGAGATACCACAGGAGGACATTGACCACCTGATCAGAAGCATGCCTAGGCGCGTTGGAGGATGCGTAGCACATCAGGGTGCATCCACACATTATTAAAGGTCAAAGGACTTTAAAGCAGTGCAATCATTTTGAAATTTTTATCATTTACTTATTATGCTTCATTAAGTACTTATACAAAATTTTATTAAAATAAAACCATTTAAACTGGGTGTTCGGATTTATATGTCACTTAGTATAGGTTGCTTGATTTGTAAAAAAATGGTGAATGTACCGCGCTTCTTTTAGGATACTGATTCTCCGAGTTTTTGGCCCGACAACTACAATTGTCACTTTCACCATTTTTGCAAATCAGACAAAACTATCCGCCTATTCCTCAGAAATTACTCATAGGATTGCTTTGGTCTCATAGACACAAATCGACTGGTATCCATTTTCCATATGTTTTGTGCCTGGTACTTTTGGAGGTTCGCATGTACTCATATTTTCACGCTTTAGACCTGCATTTCACATGCTTTTAGGAAACTGAATCCCACGATTAGGTGGGTGTGGAATATTCTAACCACTCCGTATTTTCTTGTTCAAATCGAAATATACTTTTAAAATCACTCGTTCGCAGTGTACGTCGTTGCTTGTAGTACTTTACATTTAGCCGTGTCTGCTTTCAATCAAACAGCCGTGCAAAAACGCGTGGAACATCTGAGTAATAGCTCTGATGCTATTAAGATTACTTAGCAGCATCAGTTTTCCACAAGTAAATACTCGTACTTGTAAGCAAATGATTGGCTTTCTTCGTACGTTTGAAGCAATGCATACTTTTAAACAGAAGCGTTTACCTATAATTTTATTCATACCCCTTTGGGTTTTGCAAGTATAAGCATATGTTCCATTTTATTCATATGGCCAAATATCTGTGATACCTCAGGTACCTATTTATTTTAAAGTTAGACAAGATATTGATAGAGATATCCTATAAGCCTATCCACATATTTTGTATGGCTGTTATGAATAAACAGCAGCCTTCCATTCTATAGCCTCTCAGAGAGGAGGCTATATAAAATGGGATTTCCCTTCCGGTCATAAAATGTCTGTCGTAGATGATGGATGTTCCTCTTCGTCGACTACGGAAGTCGTTTTCAGCTTCAACATTGTTTCTGTTAGAGTTTACGTCTTAGCGATTTCGACACTTTACATGCTGGCCTTTGGATCACCATACCAACTTCCGTGAAAAGGTCTGAGTGAAAAACACTCTTTGAGGAGTGATCTGCAGTTAACCGCCGCCTATAGTTGCAGGAATATGGTCCTTTTTAATGCCTTTGAGATCTAGAACTCTATAGGAGGTGCTCATCTGATTTACTTAGCAATAGAGTTCTCGTTCGTCCGACCTCAAATGGCCGACCATGGACAGCCGCTTTGTGCTTTCTGGTAACTCATCAGAATGGACCAGGCTTGGTCTCAGGCAGGACAATGAACGAAAGCAGACCAACTATCTTCTATCCAGGATATGAGGTTTATCGCACAAACTGCCATCTAATACCAGAATCGACCATTGCGAGAGTAAAGCAGCAAGCTGTATGTTGTAACTGCATTCCAGTTCACATTTGACGACCGTGACACTTTTTAGAGGTTTCAATTGGAGAAGATCAAAACTTCCATATCAAGATATCTTTAATTTATTTACAATAGGCGTTCATTTTTTTGGGTTTTGCCTTATCACACGAATATTTACAGGCCGTTACTGAATATAGTCAGAGATATTGTAAATTCAGCTAGTCAAAATATGAAAAGTAGTTCATATAAACTAAGGTCCGAACAAGCTTCGCTTCCAATAAGGTCCTCTTACTTTAGAATAAAGCTTTTCAAAAACAGATTCAAAGACTGCGACTAGTTTTGGTACCCGATAACGTGCAATCAAGAATCGCACATACTACTTAGAAATTGTCTTTTTTCGTTATGAGCTGTCACTGTTCATTAACGCTCATAACTAAAAACTGCAGAACCAGAAAAGGGCTTTAAAAATTAAAAATACGGGATACCGTCAATGTTAACGTGATTTAACATTAACATTTACGTTCACAATATGTGAGAGTAAAAACCATCTGAGATGACTTTGAGGAAAGGACTCTTGTTTTTGTAAAAATCAGAAGTGTACAATGTTTATCTATTTCCTCTAATAATGGAAGCGGTGAGTTAAGGAGCTCATGCATATTGATTCTTTTTCATATCTTTACGTGCTGAATGTGTTCTGTTCTGTTACTGACAAGATTCTGACGGATGTCTAAACGGATATCTGGATTGCTGAACGGAGTCTTTGGTATAACCAGATCCTTTCGAAGAATTATGTGAAGATCTGCGAAAAGAAGGCTCCCCAATTCTATTTATCCAACGATACCAGCACTTTTGTATTTAGGCTTTGACTTTATAACAATAACATAAAAATAGCTCATACGTTATGTCAGGAATAACGTCAAATCAGCTTTGATCTTCAGATGCGGCTGCGAATTGCCACATAATCTTTGGAAGTATAAAGAGATAGAAAGAAGATATTTTTATATACAACTATCTGATTAGTAGTGTCTTCTGTTGCCAAAAACTGAAAGTATGCCATGTCGTAACACAGTAATCTCAAGAAAACTCAACGATAGACCCATACCACGTCTAGACATACACCTTTTCCAAATATTCCCACAACACCCAACCATGCACCCAAAATGCTGTACTTACCCGTGACAATACTCGCCGTATCCGGCTCGTAAATTCCCAAATGCATAATCCCGCCCCCTTGAAGGCTGTGCTGCTCCCTCCCACTCAAGCTGCTGCTCGCGGATGACGTAGACCCGCCTCCGTTGCTACTGGCCGGCAGAGGGCGTGGACTTCCGGCTGCAGATGACAGACCGCACAGCGATGGGGAGCGGACCGTCCAGCAGGCGGCGTTCGCGCCACTTCCGGCGCATGCGAAGGCTGCCGAGCGTCGCCGGGGGTTGTAGACAGGCGGGCCACGGAATGGGACTGCGTTGTATGGGGGTGGTCAATTCGTGTCATGGCAATAAAGTTTGATTTTGCATTGATCGGAAGGTGTCTTCCGATAAATTGTTTAATAGTCAATGTCACCTGACAATGCATGTAAAAGTCCACGAACCCCTAAGCTTGATAACTTTCATTCCTACTAGGTCAATTTTGAAGATAATATTATCATTTCACGCACACGAAAATGATTAAAAACAAAGCTTTATGCGGCGGTGATCGAGGTGATATAAATAATAATATAAATCAAAATATTTTTATAAGTTTCTGAAGTTATTTTTTGCTGAAGGTGAATTAAGCGAAATCTAAGGATATCCTCATATACAAGGCATTCAAGACGTAGTGAAAATATGTCTAATTTAGTGCTTTTAATAGTAACATCGAGACTTTCTGTAAATGTGAGCGTTAAAATGCTATCCCTTATCCAGAGTGCTGGGGTTACAATTCCAAAACCGAGAGAAACTACTCAGCATCTAGATATCCCTATTTTATAGTTATAGTTGAAAATGAAGTCATTGAGGTTTGAAATTGCATGGTTATTTCAAGAATATCCATGGCCTATCCCCACTCAGTGCCGTCAGTGTATTCGTATGTACTGTTCTATAAATATTACTATTGTTCCTTGAATCATCCAGTATACTTGACTTTTACTTGATTCAAAAAGGCTCAGAAATAGAGATTAATTCCTAGTATCTTATAGGAAATGGGAAATACCTATTGATATGACATGAATTGACCTGGTATAGGACTACAAAAGGCTTAGGATGAAAAACGCACAGCATGGACTGCATATCGATCCTAATTTCCCCATGCATAAAATCTCCAACATTAAATATAAATATTCCATTTTGAGATAACATAAACGAACAATTATCCCAGACAGCTTTTACATCAACAATTCAAAATGTATCTAGACCTCCATTTAGGCGGAATCGATAGATAAAAATAAAGCATGCAACATTGTCCGTTTGGTCGCTGCAAAAAAAACTACATTTTCGTTCATTTCCGATGCGGACTTTGGAGCGCTTCCAAAAAGCACAATTAACGTTTTTGTGTCGTTTCAGTAGTGAGGGAATTGTAGAATCGTTGGCGAAATATTCATTGTGGTCTGTTTCATCTGACAAAGGCTAGAGGCAAAACTGCAAATGGCCAAAGGTATCCAAATTCAAATTGAGGTGTTTTGAGCTAAATCACCTTATAAATCGATAGGTATCCCCTAGGGGCCCTTAACATCAATAACGTTTTTTCGGAAATAATTTTTTACAAGCGCAATTTGGCTGATTTTTTTTTGAAATAACCACCGATGATACATTGATATATCCTACATAGCCGTGATTTTCGATAGATTTGTGGAACATATGGTTCGAGTTATTTTTCAAATTTTTGGTTAGGTAATAAAAATTTCGAAATGTTAAAAATCCGTTTTATATTAGTGCGTTCTTGCTTCAGATACTCTAACAAAATCAGCAATTTCATCGTCAAAAATCGTAAATAGCGTATTTTCTCAGATTGTCTCCAATTTTTGGGAACTTAAACGTTCGATATCATGAGTTGACTAATCTGAAAACTTGACGTACATTTGCATTTTTCTTCATTATTTCTGGTTCCACACAGTAAACACTTCAATATGTTTCCCGGAAAATTGCAAAAATATGAAAAGAAACGTATTTTTGCGGTTTTCTTCACTTTTTGACGTTTTAGGCCAGGAAAGGAATACTTGGCCAGCACTGTACCCCACTGTATATTAACATTCAAAATGATTTCTTGTCCGAAAAATCTCAAAAAATCGGGTATATCTAACTCAAAACCTCAATCCACGCATACGTGTATAGTAGGTTTTTGAACGCGCCTTTACTTACTTAAAATGTCAAGAATTCAAAAAAATCAGTGAAAATATTAGGTTTTTGAATCAGCAAATTCATAATATTATCCTACTTGGGAAATATGAAAGATCAAGAAAAACAGGAAATTTTGGCGTCTTGGCGTTATTGTGCTAGCCAAATAAATCTGTCCTTGACCAAAACGTTAATAATTGCAGAAAATCAGCAAAATTGCGATTTATCCTATTTTCGCAATTTTCTAGGCAGCAAACTATAATTTTGAAAAAGATTCAAAGAATGCACTCATTCATGATTTGTTTATTCTTATATAACGTTAGTTGTTATTTTCTTCCAATGTGAAACAAAGTGTTTGGTTGGTTTTAAGCATTAACTTTTATTGGGTGAGTATGTGCCTGTTGGAAATAAATGTCTATCTATCTAAATATACTAAGTGACATATAAATCCGAACACCCAGTTTAAATGGTTTTATTTTAATAAAAGTTGGTGAATGTATTTATCTTACTGTAAATAACAAGTGAATAAATTTTCAGCCTTATCAGTTGGACATTCCGGTTTTTATAGGTACTGTTTTTTTAATTCACTAACGCTCTAAAAATGAATATTTCAGCCGCAGTAAAGAATCAACGTTGGCGGATTTTGGTTCTTGACATACTTTACCATCGGTTACGATGCCTAAAGTACGGAGTCCTGTACGATTTCGTCAACTTAGTGAGTTTGGGGCCGTATAGTGGGACTTCGGGAAGCTGAACTTTCTTTTCGGGCAATTGCAGTTAGAGTGCAAAGAAGTGTAGACACTGTGGTTAGGTGTTGTCAGGCATGGCTTCGAGAAGGCCGTACGTAAAGAGCAAGGAGCACTGGACGCCGCCGTAGAACAACAGACCGTGAAGATCGTCGCCTAAGATTATTGGCCTTAAGGGACCGTTTCTCCACTACCAGGTCCATTGCAAATGAATGGTTTGCAGAACACGGAAGACCTATTGGCATGCGAAGTGTTTACCGATGAATGAGAAGTTTTGGCTTGGTTTCATACCGGCCACACTGGGTCCTCCGTTTAACTCGAGAACACCGACGTAATTGCCTTGAGTGGTGCAGACAACGGTCACTCTGGGATCAGGAATGGAACAGTAGTGTCTTTAGTGACGAGTCTCGATTTTGTTTAGGCATGCACGATGGTCGTGCCAGGGTTAGAAGGCGACGTGGTGAAAGGAGGAATCCACAGTTTTTTGTTGGAAGACATGTTCATCACACTGTTGGAGTTATGGTTTGGGGTGCTACAGCTTATGGTTCCAGGTCACCTTTAATCTTCATCAGAGGTAACATGAACGCGCAGCGTTATATCCACGAAGTTCTAGAACCCCATCTTTTACCCTATCTTGACACCCTGGCAGATCCAACTTTCCAACAAGATAATGCCCGACCACATGTTGCAAGAGTCACAATAGACTTCTTTCAACATAATGATGTCACATTGTTACCATGGCCACCAAGATCTCCCGACTTATCCCCAATTGAGCACGTGTGGGATATGATGGGTAGGAGATTGCTCAATTTGCAACGTCCTCCTCAGACTCTAGAAGCACTTCGAGAGGAGTTGGTGGTTGCCTGGAATGAGATACCACAGGAGGACATTGACCACCTGATCAGAAGCATGCCTAGGCGCGTTGGAGAATGCGTAGCACATCAGGGTGCATCCACACATTATTAAAGGTCAAAGGGCTTTAAAGCAGTGCAATCATTTTGAAATTTTTATCATTTACTTATTATGCTTCATTAAGTACTTATACAAAATTTTATTAAAATAAAACCATTTAAACTGGGTGTTCGGATTTATATGTCACTTAGTATACATAGACGCATTGAGTTTTTGAGTTAGCGAACTTATAGTATATATAATTAGAAAAGAAGGTGGAAAAATTTAGTTATACAGTGAGATACTGTGTTAACTAATAATTATTCCTTTCCTGACCAAAAACGTCAAAAAATGTAGAACATCAGGGAAATTAAGGTTTTTATTATTTTTGCAATTTTCCTGACAAATGACAATTTTAACAATAAAACCTGAGCGAAGGCACAAAAACACACTGAGCCTTTGGGTTAGCCAAGTTATGATATCCAATTCTAAAAATACCTAAAATTGGAGAAAACCAGGGAAAATGCGATTTTCTTATTTTCGTAATTTTCCAGAAAGCAAATCAAAATTCCGATTGTGGAGCTTGAAAGACTGGACAATAATACATGATACGGTGGGTTTTCAAGTTACCCAACTGATGATATCCTAAGCTTAAAATGTCCGAAATTGGAGAAGATTCGATTTTTTGTTCGATTTTTGACGATTTTTCGGACTAGAATTCATGATTTTGCTAGTGGATTTGAAAACAAGCAGGAATGCACTTATATACAGTGAATTTTTGAGTTTAATACTCATTATCTACCTAGCAATTTGGAAAAAAATTCAACCTGTAGATTCTACAACAACAAGAAGATTAGATGTCATATCTGTAGAAAAAAAGAATACAAGTTAATGCGCTTAGGTGGTTTGGACACATGGTTAGAGTGCCAAATACACGATTGTCGAAAAGGGTCTGTAAAATGGAAGACGGAAGGAATACCAAGATATACAGTTCTACTTAAGACAAATGCATTTGGACTGGAAAGCAGAACAAAATGGAGACAGATAATAAAAAATCACGGTTACGTAGGATATAAGCAAGTAGCATCCGTGATTTTTCGAAAAACTGGGCTCGCGAAAATACTATTTTTGAGGTCAGCGGCCCTTAGGAGTGACCTATCGATCTGAAAATTTGGCTAAGGTGATTGAAACCAGGATTCATTAATTTGGATCGTTCCAGGTTTGGGAAACTTTGGGGGCAATGTTCATATGCACCTTTGCCTTTAGTCTTTATACAGTGTTTTTCAAAAAAGTCCACCCACTTATTTTATCAACCAACGGGTCAAATTAGAAAGCTGATATTTGGGGTGATAAAATTAATAAATGACAGCGTAACAGTAATTGTCGAAAATTTCATTATGACAGCTTGACAGGCTGTCAAAGGTAAGCGTTATTGTACATCGAGTTGCTTAAACTCAACAACCAAAGATCATAACGCTACAGTATGATATATCTTGGATGCTCCCCTTGACAGGATCTGTCCGAATACGAAATAAAATATAGGATACTCCTATTAAAATCCTTTATTTTTCAAGCTGGACGTCTCTTATTTATTTGCGCATTTAGATAGATCCTTCCGAAAGAAGAACAACATTATACAACAACGGTCAACTTTGACAGCTCGCCAGTCCGCCATTTTGAAAAATAGTGAACTTAGTTTGTATGGTTATAAAGGACCAGCGGCGAACAATTACGTATTACACGACCCACCAATGATCCAGGAATGTTCAATTGTTACGTTTAAATTAAAATACAGTATTTATGCATAAACTTCTTCGATCCAAACTTCGACTTGCATCCTTGGCCCATTCATAGAATAGGAAGGGTTTTTATAAAACCACTGTATAGCACATCCAACTTTATCTTCCAGGCCGTACGGCCACAGCCTTTACAGAGAGTGTTCGATGAATATGGAAAAAATTGTTAGGCAGAGCAAAATACCCTAGAGTTCAAAAACCAAAAACATATTGACCGATTTTTAAAAATAATGCGATGTTTTCTTTTTGGAAGAAAATTTAATTAAATCCCTTCTAAAACATTTACATTTACAACTCTCCTTGAGAGCTTCATCAGGTAAAATAACTATCGTACAATCACATCGAATGACTGAGTTTCAATATGAAATATCAGCATTCGCTAATAGGTATCGATTTTGGAAAAGTCTCGAGTCAGTTTCGAAACGCCCGAATTCCTAAACCAAAATGCTAGTTGAACGAATGTATTAATGCAAAAATTCTATTTAAATTATATTCAAATTACAACCAAAAATTGCAACCGACAGCGAATATTAAGTAAGCATTTGCGTTTTGGAATCGCCCCACATACACTTATAAACTTACACGAAAATGCATTTCATGCTTACATGAACAGAAAATCGTGGCTAAGCATGCGGCTACGTTAAAGTGATAGTCAGAACACACGTAAATTCTTGATTGAAGCAGAGTGCGTTATTCAGAATTGGAGATGCCTCTTTGCATTGTACTGAGATAGGCATATAGTCACGTTCGAATTCTGCAAGGAAGCGAATTCGTACCAAATTATTTCGGGATATATCTGGCATTCTCAATTAACCAAGAATTAAGGTGTGTACCGCTCTAAAAGCTCATTTGGGAAGTAGCTTGTCTGTTGCATGTGTTTCAAGTTGGCAAGGAACCAACTGTAAACTTTAAACGGCGGGTAATTAGGAATTTTAGCCGCGTGCAACGGAACTTAGGCAAAATACTCAGCTATGCAACGGAAGAGTTGTTGGAAACTGTGAAGTTGATGCACTTGAGAGATTTCAATGTAACTTGTTTTTGCGCCTCAAAGAGAAACAGCCATTATAGAAGGCACACATGACAACACTGTACCAAAATCATTTCAGATGTGCAATATACAGGGTGTTTCAGAACCATGGGAACAAACTTGTCAGTGTAAGAGTAGAAAACATTTGAGTGTAGGGACCCATATCCGGAAAAGTGTCACTACGGCACTACGGCCCTAATGCCCTCTCCAGACTCACGCGCGATTCGCGCGCGAAGCCGCGAACTACCCGCGATCCATGAGTGTGGATCCCATTCGCGTATTCTTCGCGGCTTCACGTCGCGTTCGCGCGTTGTTCCCGTTTGTTGTCGGTTTTTTGTCCCGCGACAAAGGGTTCGCAAGGCGCGAACATGACTAGGCTCCACATTCGCTGGTGGTTCAGTTGCCTCATAGCGAGTGTCGGGAATGGTTTTGTTTTTTTCCACTTATTTTCAATTGCTCTAGTTTTACTTATATATGCGTAATTATAAAATGCCAAAGCGCAAAGTAGCACTGCAGCAGCAGTAGCAATTTCACCATCCATACTCGTCAAGACCGCGAACTATACTGAGAAGCAGGCGCGAACATCTGCGAGTGTGGAACTGTAGGAAGAAATTTCGGGATTCGCACCGCGATCCGAGCCGCGATTTCACGCCGTGATTCGCGCGTGAGTCTGGAGAGGGTATAAGACGCGTTAAAATTTAAAAAAACGATGAAATGCATTTAATTTTTGCCTTTTGTACATGATATCACAATTGTTCAAAGTGTCTTCCTTTAACCTGAATACACCGTTCCTGTGGGGATATGTAAAGTCTTTGGTTTACGAAACTCCAGTAGAAACAGAGCAAGACTTAATTGGACGAATTACAGCAGCATTTGAAATCATTCAAAACGAGCATCAAAATTTTAGTCAAGTTCGCCGAAATCATGTGCAACGTTTAAATCGGCCCCTAGAAGTTTTATCCCTTAGTTCTGAAACACCCTGTATGTAAACAATATTATATGCCAGACTGGTCAGAGCCGTATTCAGCGCTTGAGCGGGGGATTTCTGTCACAGGTGAAGTTTTCTCAGAGGACCATAGATGTTTGCTCAAATGTTTGAGTAGAAGACTCTACTTACTTTGTTTGTATTAAGCTCATTTATAAGCAGTGAAACATCAAGGTGAACTACTAAGGCGGACGGTTGAGTTTATGCTATGCTTGTATTTTCTAAAGCCAGAAAAATCCAAAACTCTTGTTTCCATCAAGTGGGTTACATTGTGTTCGAGTCTTGTGATCGATTTTGGTCCTTTTCCACTAGCCGTAGCGGGGAAGTCAAAGCACAGTTTTCCTCCAGTAATCAACCAAGATGTTTTAAGAAGAAGCTTTTCAATTCTTATTCAAGGCCGGTTGATACTGAAGTCCTTGGCATAAACTGAATCGGGCGTCTATAAGAAAATAGCTGTGTCTGCAACTACAAGGTTGGCCATTTAAAGTGGAAGCATTTGTTTATAAAACAAAAATACATTAAAAAAATATTTTTGTTTGTTCATCATTTGAAGAGTCTTTTATTTTGACCAAGGAGATTTGTTGTAATTACTTTTCAAAAATAATATCCCACAAATGGCCACCTCTTTCCTTGATAACCAAATGTGCCATTTTTTCGGAGTTTTCCGTCATGTTGGACAATGTTTCGGTGGATATGGGGGAAAATCAGGTGAACTCGGTGTTGGAACCAGTAATAGTCCATGTCATTTTCACAAACAATTAGCCTCAAAAAGAGGTTGCTGTTTGATTAACTGAGGGTTTTTGGTAGCATAAAACCGACAATTTTGTTTACTTACGCCTCCATGTAACGAAAAATGTGCCTCGTCGGACATTATGATTTTTCGCCAAAAGTCATATTCATTTTCAGCCATTTCGATGCTCCATTTAGCAAAATCAAAGCTACACGGATAATCAGCTGGGTTTAATTGATTAGCCGTTTGAATTTTGTATGGAAACATCTTCAAATTCGTACAAATTCTGCGTCGGAGAGCGATGCCTAACTCTTGAGAACGATGACGACCGGATGTTGATGGAATCTCTTCAACACTGGCTCGTACGGCTTCGATATTTTCATCGGAAAGTCTTGCTAGTTGCCTGCATACGTGGTTGGCCTTGCTAAGGCCCGTATCGTCAGTCGTCCCTACAATTGTAGGGTGCGTTTATGGCCTCCTTGATTGTCATACGCCTTTCTCTCCTTCAAAAATTTCTAGATTACACTTGACCCGTGTCAGCGTCAGCGCTCTCCTATTGTGAAGATATGTTTTCCTTTTAAATTGTAGGAAATTTCAGGCTGATAAAACATGATATAACTCAAAAGCAATCACAATTTGATGCAAATAGATGTTTGTGACATAACCTCAAAATAGATCACTGACATGGAAAAACAGAAAACTATGACAATCAAGAAGGCCATAAAGGCGCCCTACAATTGTAGGGACGACTGACGATACGGGCCTAAGACTACCGGTGTTTTCAAATTTTGCGTATAAACGTCTGATAGTGTTATCAGCTGGAGCACTTTTAACTCTATTTTTTTTTTACGAAACGCACGTTTAGTTTTCACGTTTGAGAAGTTATTTTGAATATACAACTGAATAATTTCAGCGTGTTGTTTTGGTGTGTACTGTTCCATGGTTAAAAGTGTACTGAGATGACGCTTCCATCGCAGTATGACATTATTCGATCTGTCAACTAATGTCAAAGTTATCTGCTTCCACTTTAAATGGCCCACCTTGTATATGTCTACATCTATCCTCACACAACCCCTCACTCTGTGCAAGGCCCACACAGGGCCGAGCCTTGAGCACTGTTCCCCTGCTTGGGGCGCTGCCACCCGAGCTACACAGTCCATACTCGACTCGACCGTCGGCGATCTCTTCTACCGCTATGTCAAGAACTTTCTCCCAACTTTGTCGAACTTCGAACACACTGAACTGGCCAGTACGACCGCTCCTTTGTTCCTAGGGTATCGAGATTTTAGGGTAATCTGCCTAAGGGAGCTTTTCCCAGAAGAAGCTAGCCTTGGGCAGTTCAAAAATCGTTTTTCTCTATCTATTCGTAACAAAAAACGTCAAATACAAATCCAGCCCTGTTATTTTCGTTACCGAGGGCGTGCTACCTGCCGGAGACACAGCGGTCATTGTTTTGGCACGCCAAAATTGAATTTGGTACAGTTAAATCGTTAAACGCTGACGCCCCAGCAACAAGACTGTGATTCGATCTTCCACTTATAAAGTCATATTACGGGGCGGCCCTGTTGCCATTTACATTCCTTACGATGCTTGAGTTTTATCGCGTAGCAATATACTATATATAATATGTCAAAATAATAGTTGATACTGGTTCCAAGTACAAAGTTACGCATTTTCAAATATAAATTATTTTTTACTCGACGTAAGCTACATAACTAATAGTTATAACTTCAAGCAGTACTTCCAATGAGCTTTTTATAGATAATTTCAGAATTAGATATAAAAAATTTATAATAAGATAAGATAAAAATGCACTATTTCTAAAAACGTCCACAATCCATAGACAGTATTTTTGAATATTACTTACCAACATCTTCTTGCCGATAATTTTGAATCAGTTCAGCTAGCTCCATGTTACCAGCTATCACAGCCACCTGGAAGAAAAAATACTGTCAAGTAGATGGACGCAGCACTTTTAACTAGGTTACAAAATGACTGAGAAGTTTAAAAACGTCATAAAAGCTTGTATCTTTTGTGTAGTTATAGCCCCTGCGATTTTTCCTGATTAGGCCCAAACATCATCAAAAGCCAGTAAAACATACACAAATAAGGTTTGGTGGTTGGAAAGCACAAAGCTTTTCATCTACTGGCACAGTCGTTACCTTGGGCCAAAATTCAAGCCCACGTAATAGTGTACTAGTTGAGTGGTTAGGGATTACTGGAGACACAAACATACCAATAAAAACACTTGATATATTTTTTTTTGTACTGTACGAGCCCCTTCCCACTTTAGTTAGCCCACTTCAAGATTTTTACCAAAATATGCCTTTATAAACTAAACATGACGAAACTATTTACTTCTAAAACAATTTATTCTCTCAAAAACATTTTAGATACACTCTAGTCGTAAAAAATACATATTTTAAATCACTTAGACCTATAACTAATAGGACAACTGAACAAATAAACAATGTGCGAATAAATGCGCGAAGTTAACAAAGCAACAATTGAAAGATTACCATTGGGTAACATTATCTTTATTTTTTATTGCGGCTGAAATTCTTTGGGGCATAGTGTTAGCCAAGTTTTGGCAAAAATTTGGTGTAAAGCAATTCCATATTTCTTGAAGCTTCTGTCTCAGTTCGGTGATTGTACGAGCAGGATGTTGTCGTAGAACCTTTTTCATCTCATGCCCAAAGTTTCAATAGGTGACAGATCTGGACTGCGAGAAACCCATTTCAAAAGTGGTACATTATTTTCTTCCATCCATTTTATAGCCTTTTTTGAGGTATGGCACGCAGCACCATCTTGCTGAAACACAAAATCTTGGCCGGATGTCAAACATTCTTCCATCACTGGTAAAAGCGATTCTTCTAAAATATCCAAATATTTGTTTGTATCCCCATTTCAGTCAATAAAATGAAGTTTTCCTACTCCTTTTGATGACATACTGCCCCAGACCATAATGGATGCTGGAAATTTCACTTTTCTCTTCAGACAGTCAACATGGAATGCTTCATTTTTTTGCGAATAACTCTTCTGCGACTGTCACCAACACAAACTTCGACTCGGGCTTCTTCACTCCATTGTATTGCACACCATTGTTGAGGTGTCCATTGTCTATGTTCTTTAGCCCATCTAAACCGATTTTTATTTTGCAATGGAGTTAATGGTGCCTTTTCTTTGGCCTATAAACAAGTTGTGCAACTTTAGGGTTTTTACTTCACTTTTTTTTATAAGAAAACTTACCTTGCAAGTGCTAAATCCCAGTTTGTGGGCTTCTCTATGAGTTGTGGACCTAGAAATTCTCCTTCCAACACCGTCATTCCACAGAGCACTTAATTGTAAATAATTGGCACGCCTATTTTTCACGATTATTCTTCTTAATGCTCTTCGGTCGGCATTTGTGATATTACTTTTTTCACATATCGTGGCTTAATATTAACCGAACCAGTTACGTTATATCTTCTAACAATATTTCTCACACTGTATCGCAATAAGTCTAACAAAGTTGCAATTTCTGAGTTTGATTTCCCAGAATTAAAAAATTTTATTATCAGTAACCGAATTTTCTCACTAATTACCTTTCCTCTACCCATTTTGAAAACCTTAACTACCCAAAACTATTTTAGACGTATTCTGACAGCTGTGATTAATAAAAACAATTGTCATGGCTTTTATTTTTCACGGCCACCTATGCGTTATAGACTTATTTTGCATTGAAATGAAAATAGGTTGATATGCTGTAATTGCAACATGTGTTATTTTTATGCTGCAAATTTGATTAGGGAGCGATAAAGTTGATGTTTTCTACTATATATTATGAAAATATTCATTGTTAATATTTTAAACCTATAACACCCTGATACATTTTTATTATTTGTGTTTGATAGGAAAAAAACTAAGATTTCAATAGTTGGGCTAACTGAAGTGGGAAGGGGCTCGTATATGCCAATGCTTTAATCCCGCTTTGCAACAGAAAGTAAAAGAATTTTTGTCCACGTACCATCACGTACTGTCTGGTCACGTCATATGTTTGGTACCTCAAATGGTTAATATGCACCGAGCGCATGGATTTTAGGCTGAGGAATATTAATTTGCTGTTAATTTTTATAGTCAGCCGATCACTTCATGGAAATAAAAAACGTGTATGCTTAGAATAATTTCTGAGAAAGTTAACGCTTTTTTTTATTAAGAAATACTTACTCTGCACTCCCTACGCACGCTGTCATCAGGTCATAAATGATTGAGTTCAGTGCAATTTAAATCCTCTGAGAAAAAACTCCGTCACAAAGAACAAGGAAATTAAACGCAATTAGTCAGTCAAACAGGCCCATACAATTACTCCATGGACATTCTTTTCCTGCCCTGTGCATCTGGCAACGTTGTCCCTTTCCACATATATGCGGCATCGCTGCAGTTATCGTTCATTTCGTGCGTAGTCCATGTGTACAGGATGTTTCACAAC